>JAQNBH010000017.1:15609097-15905759 GCA_028752905.1 Cladorhizidae sp. MBARI D1340-BT2
GCTAATTAGCAGACGTTCTTCTTTGCCATGTTTATTACTGAAGTATAATACACACATTTACATGGTGTATGGATCACAGTGGTGTGTTGAAGAGCACTATCAACTGTTATAAGAGTAAGCTTCCCAGAAAACCTTCTTCAGTGATAATGTGCAGGAGCTAGGCTCAAATGAGCGTGTTAATTGTATTGATGATCCTTTACTTTTTTCTTTTTTTCCTTTTTTTAAAATTTATTATTATTTAAAAAAATTATTACACATAAAAGTTCTATCCTCATTATAGTAACAAAAATAATCAATTACAAAAATACCAAAATAATCAATAAATACATAAATAAAAATAACTAAAAATCAACTCCCGACTGACACCAAAACAGACAAGGCATTCCCCCACTGGACTGACCTGCCTCGTTTCCGTCGTGATTTGGACATTCCTTCGTGACACTTCCGTGTGCACTAGTTAATTATTATTATTATTATTATTATTATGAACTTTACAGCCATGTTGACAGGTGTGAAATGTGTGTGAGTGATATTGGAAATAATGATTGCTGAAGGTCAATGAACCAAGAACTGGTGAAGCCTGTATAATACACACATCATAATTAACAATCATAATGTTCTAGTTAACGCACAGTTGTAAGAAAACCTTACCTGTTGAAATGTGCTGCCTATTGAGAAGTGTTATATAACTTTTATCCACTTCATTGGTGACCCCGACGCTGCCTGTGTAGCATCTACACAGCCTTCCAAGCAAGTTTACATGGCTCTAGAAGAGCCTCGCGCTGCTTTCCATACTGTCTCCCTTAAACTGCCTCCATTTTGGCAGGAAGACCCAGCTCTTTGGTTTCACCAGGTGGAGGCACAGTTTGCTACCAAGGGACAGCTAACAAAGTACCACTATATCGTTGGCTCCCTAGAACCTGAGATTGCCCGTCAGGTACGTGATGTTATTGTCACTGTTCCGGCTGTTGATCCTTTTGACACCTTGAAAGAGCGCCTCGTCTCACGCACATCCCTCACTGAGTCCCAGAGGATGCAAAAACTGCTCTCTCTGGAGCCACTGGGCGACCAGAAACCCTCACAGCTACTTCGACGAATCGAACAGCTAGCGGACAAAACCTGCAATAACGACCCAATCCTTCAAGAAATTTTCCTCACTCGTCTTCCAGTGGCAGTCCAGCTCGTCTTGAAATCGCACCCCGACAAAAGTACAGAGCAGCTCGCTTCCCTTGCTAACAGCCTCGTTGCAGTCACCCCAGAAGCCTCTCTACCTGGGTCCTTCAGCACCATCGCACCTGTCACTGCCAACGTTGACACTATTGCCTCTCTCCACTCTGTGCTAGAAGACCTTACATGTCGATTCTCCTTGCAGCAGAAAACTGGCAATTTTTTAGCTCCCTCTACCACCTCCCCTTCTGCCACACTCCATGCCCGATTTGGCAAGGATGCCACCAAATGCAAAAAACCTTGCTATATGTCGGGAAATGCTTTCCCAGCCCACTGATGGCGACCAGTGGATCGGGAAATAACAGTCGCCTTCTGTTTGTTACTGACTGCACTTCCGGCCAATGCTACTTGATCGATTCTGGTGCCGAAGTCAGCGTGCTTCCTGCAACACGTATTGACCATCAGACACTCAAGAAGGGACTCCCTCTTAGGGCTGCGAATGGTTCTGCCATCCCCACCTTCGGCAAACGCACCTTATCTCTGCACTTTGACCTCAGGAAGAACTTTAACTGGGCTTTCATCCTGGCTGATGTCAGCCAACCAATTATTGGTGCCGACTTTTTCCGTGAGCATGGTTTGCTCATTGACCTCAAGCACCACCGACTATATGACTCAGAAGCACCCTGCAGCAGCATTCCTGCTTACCTTTCTGACCTTGAAGCACTCCACCTCAACTATTTTTCTACGGCACACAATCGGTATTACGCCATTCTCCGAGACTTCCCCCAACTCACTGCTCCTCAAGTGGCTGACAAGACACCAAAACATGGTGTCCAGCACCGCATTGTTACTGCTGGCAGACCAACCTTTGCAAAAGCTCGTCGACTTTCCCCTGCAGAGCTGGCTGCTGCTAAGAAGGAGTTCAACAATCTCTCCTTCAGCTTGGTATCATCCAACCATCCTCCAGTGCCTGGGCTTCACCACTGCATATGGTGCCCAAGAAGTCAGGAGCATGGCGTCCCTGCAGTGATTATCGTGCCCTCAATGACATCACCACACCTGACTTATAACCCATCCCTCACATCCAAGACTTCGGAGCATCACTGCGTGGAGCCACAATCTTCTCCAAGGTATACCTTGTCCGAGCTTTTAATCAGATTCCTGTGAACCAAGAGGACATCCCAAAGACTGCTTTTATAACACCATTTGGTCTCTATGAATATCTCATGATGCCTTACGGACTCCGGAATGCAGCACAGACTTTCCAGCGTTTTATGGATCAGGTCTGCCGGGAGCTCTCCTTTGTCTTTGTTTACATGGATGATATCCTGGTAGCCAGCCACACACCTGAAGAGCATGACCAGCACCTGCAGACTCTCTTCACACGTTTGTCTCAGTATGGGCTGGTCATCAACCCTGACAAGTGCCAATTTGGTGTCTCCACTCTCGACTTCTTCGGCCACTGCATTAGCTCCGCAGGCATTGCCCCTCTGGAAGATCGTGTGGAAGCTATACGCAATTTTCCTGTTCCAGAAAACAAGACTTCCTTGCAAGAATACCTGGGACTTATTAACTTTTACCGCCACTTCCTCACTGTGCGGAAGTCCTCCACCCGCTGTACCTGCTCCTCAAAGGGAAGAATACTCCCTGGATCTGGACACCTGCATGTCAGGCTGCTTTCATCAAAAGTAAGCAGGCACTACAAACACTTACCCTGTTGGCATACCCTGATCCTTCAGCACTAACGTCCATCACTGTTGTTGCCTCAAATGTTTCTGTTGGTGCAGTCCTGGAACAGCAACTTAATGGCCAATGGACACCAATCTCCTTCTTCTCCCGCAAACTCCGCGATCCGGAGACAAGGTACTCGGCCTATGACCGGGAACTACTTGCCATCTACCTGGCTATTCGCCACTTCCGACACTTTGTGGAGGGTCGAGCCTTCACCATCTTCACTGACCACAAACCACTGACATTCGCCCTCTCAAGTGACAAGTGGACACCTAGACAAACTCGTCACCTCTCTTTCATATCAGAATTCACCAGTGATATCCGTTATGTCGATGGGAAGGACAATGTTGTCGCTGACGCCCTGTCCCGCATTCACAGCTTCTCAGCAGTTACTCCTACATTGGACTATACTGAACTTGCCGCTCATCAGACTGCCGACCAGGAGACCCAAGCTCTACGCACTGCTACCACATCTCTGAAGCTAGTAGACATCACACCTCCGGGATCTCATCATTCGATCCTCTGTGATATGTCACTGGGTTTCCCTCGTCCAGTCGTGCCCATCTCCCTCCGTCGCAGAGTTTTCGACATCCTGCATTCTCTTTCACACCCAGGTTCCCGACCCACAAAGAGGTTAATCGCAGCTCGGTACGTATGGCCTGGGTTCAAAAAGGATATCACCTCATGGGCTAAGTCATGCCTTAGCTGTTAGCAGTCTAAGATCTCACGACATGTGGCTAGTCCCCTGCAGAGTTTCCCTGTGCCAAGTTCCAGATTCGAGCCCTTCATGTTGACATTGTGGGACCTCTCCCACCTTCAAGAGGCTACACCTATCTGTTTACAGTCATTGACCGATTCACTCGCTGGCAAGAAGCAATCCCGATGGCTGACTGCACTGCTCAAACATGTGCCCAGTTTCAGGGTGGATTGCTCGCTTTGCTGTGCCGGCTTCTGTCACCTATGACCGTGGACGCCAGTTCATCTCAGAACTGTGGCGGGATGTCCTCCACTTGTTCGGCATTAAGCCTACTCAAACCACATCGTACCATCCACAAGCTAACGGTATGGTTGAGCGAATGCATCGCCAACTTTAAGACAGGCCTCAAAGCAAGGCTCACCACTGCAGCTTGATGCACTCAACTCCCCATCGTCCTCTTGGGCATGCATACTGCCCTCAAGGAAGATCTTGGTACTTCAGCTGCCGAACTCGTCTATGGCACTACTCTTCATCTACCTGGAGACTTCATTCATCAGGCACCACAGATGACATCAACAGCTACCTTTGCTGACCAACTACGGCAACACATGGCACAGCTGAGACCTTCACCAGTCATTACCCACGGTCAACGTGCCTTCCATGTGCCCTGTGATCTACAGTCTGCCACACATGTTTTCGTGCGGCATGATGCCCATAGCTCCCCACTTCAGCAACCTTATGATGGACCATTCCGTGTACTCCACAGGTCTGACAAATTCTTCAAGGTGGATCTTGGCTCACGTAAACATATCCATTGATCGTCTGAAAGCAGCCTTCATAGAGTCACCATCTCTGCCTCCGTCACCCACACCACGGTCCCAATCTCCTCTGGCTACATCAGCTCCACCTCGGCACCGTCTCTCTCCGACTGCACCTCCTTTCGTGCCCTCCACACCGTCACCTAGGCTACCTGCTTCTGGTTATGTCACCAAAGCTGGCCGGACTATTCATCCTCCAGCTCGCCTTTGTTCCATCGTGGAAGATCACTGGGGGGGAGCACTGTAGCGACCAGACTTTCCTGCCTCATTTCCGTCGTGATTTGGACATTCCTTCGTGACACTTCCGTGTACACTAGTTAATTAACAATCATAATGTTCTAGTTAACGCACAGTTGTAAGAAAACCTTACCTGTTGAAATGTGCTGCCTATATAATTGAGAAGTGTTATATAACTTTTATCCACTTCAGACCCTTTACCTGTTAATATAATGATGTACTGATTTTTTTAAAATATATATTATATTCAGTGTTCAATATTTTAATAGGTAAAGGGTCAATCAATTCACCAGTAGGCAAATAAATTAGTGCGCGTGAAAAATAAATAATTAACTAAAAACATAGCATGGCAACAACAGAACCAGGTGTTAATGGCCCTTATTTAATTCAATTCTTATTTAACGGCCCATCTATTTTATAATTGTTATTCTTTCTATAAATCAATTCTTATTCCCATACAATTCTTATTTTATACATACATTTCATTAATATATCATTCATACAGGGTATTGCTGCTTATATTTAACATTATATTATTAAATGCAATGTGTTTTGACTGTCCATGCCGCTCTCGCCACATGAATTCATCCAGGTAGCTTCCAGTCTGATGTGCATGGAATTCTTTCATCCTCTTCATGAAGGGGGGACATCTGCATTAAAAAAAAATAAAAAAATTAACCTGTGGTTACAACTTTAGAGCTCAGTAGATTCTGCAAACTTCATGGTATGGACTTGATATATAGCTCAAAAGATAGGTCTCTCTGTGTGCTCTCTTTTGATACTAAAATATGTTTCATAGGTATAACTATAGGCAAGTTACTAGACCCTAAAGCGGAGTGACCACAAAAACCTGAATCGCTCCAACCTCCATAGAAACCACTCTGAGGTGCGAAGTGCAAAAAAATTAAAAATGGTACGAGTGGCTAGAGGAAGCGCTCTAGAGTACACAAGGAGTATATTGAGTAGGCGTGAAAAATTTATTAACGTGGTCAAGCGCGCGGTTGGAAAATTGAAGGCGTTGACAAGGCGACGCCTTCAATTTTCCAACCGCGCGCTTGACCACGTTAATAAATTTTTCACGCCTACTCAATATACTCCTTGTGTACTCTAGAGCGCTTCCTCTAGCCACTCGTACCATTTTTAATTTTTTTGCACTTCGCACCTCAGAGTGGTTTCTATGGAGGTTGGAGCGATTCAGGTTTTTGTGGTCACTCCGCTTTAGGGTCTAGTAACTTGCCTATAGTTATACCTATGAAACATATTTTAGTATCAAAAGAGAGCACACAGAGAGACCTATCTTTTGAGCTATATATCAAGTCCATACCATGAAGTTTGCAGAATCTACTGAGCTCTAAAGTTGTAACCACAGGTTAAAAAAAATTTTTTTTTTAAATGCAGATGTCCCCCCTTCATGAATGTTTGGTCTTTACCCTATTCCAATAAGACTCGATGTTTTGTGTATGGGTACCCGACCCAGGGTCTACAAAATGCAGGGAATGGTTTACAGTTTGCTGGCTAGAGACACCAGCAAGCGATCCAACTTGGCTCCACTTGTCTGAGTGGATGACTGTGTTGGGTGCAATATGGGCTTGTATGATGGGCAGTAGGGTGGCCGCATCTCTTTTCGCCACTTCCTGCATGAATCCCAAGGCTGGTGAGGTGGAGATGTTGACCATTCCGAACACCCAGACTTCTTGGGCTGGAGGTCTGCCTCTGTGGTGCTGTATGTTAGATTAGGTAAAGTAAGATAATGGGATCCAGATAAGGTAAAATAAGATAAGGTAAAGTATGTAGGTTTCTAAATATACTATATTGTCTATAAACCTTTGGTTTGTGTCGGAAGAGCGATTCATCTATTTGCACCACCCCTCCAAGCACAATTGGCACTTGCAATAGCTTAGTTGAACAAACTTCCCTCAACCACTGGTAGATATCCACCCCTCTTTGTGGACTGATGCCAGCATCTCTGCTTGCCTTGCATACAGGATACTCCCGAGACCACAGATACATTAACAGGACCCACTGCTTGAGCTTTAATCTATATAGAACCAAGAAACACAGCATATGACAAGGGCATTGACAGTGGCTATATAATTGCTAACTTTGATTTCGAAAAAACCTTCCTGCTTTTATACTGGTCCTGGTTGATGAACATGCCGGGCATCTCCAGCAATAGCCATCTGAAATGTCTTCTCTTCTGACCTCCCTCATGGCAACCCTGGCAGTACACCTTTAGACAAAAATGGTGTGTCAAGACTATTATAGCTAACATCATTACACCTACCAGCATACTTTTTAATATATTTAGCTACAGAATATAGAATATAGAATATAGAATATACTGTTAGCAACATACTTTGAGCAATCAGCAGATGAACATAGGAGTCCTTTGCCCCTAAGGTAGGTCATCAACGTTTCCACATCCCGAAATACAATCTCTCCTAATTCCAACAGAGACATGGTTGCTTTCCAAACACAAGTTTCAGTTATATGCATCTTCAACAGATCCAAACACAAGTTTCAGATTCTATTTATATGCATCTTGAGGACTAATGCTGAGTGTGTATATTCAGCAATACTCTCATTAATGTCTTCAAAGGATGATAGTCCATTAACACCAGTTGTGTTGTTGCTTTTAGTTAATTATTTATCTTTAGTTAACTACACGCGCACTAATTTATTTGGCTACTGATCTCTCCAATGAATATCTCATGGTCATAAACCTTGGCTGTTCCCAGCTGTGCTCAATTGTGTTTATTGCTTGCCATGTTGTTGTGCAGCTCTCAACCTGCTGCTCTGCTACTACGCCATCAGTGACAGGGAAAAGCTGAAGAAGACCTTCGTGAGGATTCTTGCAATCAAAACTGGCATTCAAGATGAAGACAGATATTTCGTCACCATGGTAAGGTCAGAGTCTGCTCGACGCCTCTCACCACCATGAAAACAACAACAGCTGTTATATATGTCTCGCCAAGACCTAGCATTGGAAGTGTCAATATATCTATTATGGATGGACACTTCCAATGCTATGTCCTAGCACTTCTGAGTCAGATGATGAAGAGTGGAGAGCTGAATACCGGCAAGGTATCAAGATAGGTGAGTCAAGATGGGACCTGTACTATGAGGTGTGCATCTGCAGCGACGAGCTCTAGCTCTGCAATGGGGAGAGCATTGAAGGGAGAGCCTTTCTGTAGGAATAATCATCACCTCATCAAATATGTGTGCATGTACAGGGTAATAATAATGGTAATAATAATAACAACAACCATGATAATAATAATAATAACAATAATATTATTAATAACAACAACGATGATGATAATAATAATAACAATAATAATAACAACAATAATAATAACAACAACAACAGTGATAATAATAATAATAATAATAGTACTAATAAATAATCCCACTAAATCCCACTACATATACTTGTGTAGTTGCAAATAGAAATACTAAAAATATACTCCATTTTGGTGGTTGTGAAAACTGAGAGATTTTAAACACAAAACAACTCGTTACCATATCCATGAAACCATATCCATGAACGCAGCAATTAGCTATGTTCAAAGTATTTTGTACTATATACTAAAAACATCTACTACTACTACAATGTAGTCTGGTATCAGCTGGTGACGGAAGGAACAGCTAAATGTAATTCTGCACTCAGCACTGCGTGAGATGAATGAACTACTGTGACTTGGTATGCCAGAGTTGATAACCTGCCGTGGTGAGGAGAAACTGACAGAGTCAGCACAGCCATGAACCACATGTACCTGAAGTGTGTGCAGCTCTGACATAATTAGAGAGAACTATTTTTACATTTCTAGCCTGTTGGATGTCATGTGACTGCTGCTAAATGGCTTCAAGACATCCCAGATGTAAAGAATATTAATATTAAGAAAGGAATATTTTATCAGTCTAAGAAACGTATAAGAAACGTACTTATACTACATCATGTGATCTGTGGCTAATCTGATTGGTTAATAACTATAGGTTACATAGGCGCGTAACCTACACTTTTAACCGCATGTAGTTTAGCGCGTGCGCAATGTAGTATAAGTAAGATAGCCTATACAAAAGAGTCGGTTATGCGCCAGTGTAACCTACTCGTTTGCTGTTACATTCCTCGGCTTCACCTCGGGGTAACCGCAAACTCGGAGGTTACATAGGCGCATAACCGACTCTTTTGTATAGGCTATCCTATACATATAATTATACTGACACATAATACAATTATATTGCCCTGCTTTGCACATTAGATTTCTATGTGGTGGTGAGAGTGCATTGTTGTGGTTGATGGTAATTAGTGCCGGTGATGACCCCCCTTGTAGGAGGATGACCCTCAGCAGAGACTCCTGGTAGAGGCAATCAAAGACAACCCTTTAAGGAAAATCGAGAAGCAGAGCAAGTTGTTGGCCGAGAAGACCATACTGACCACCGCTAAACTCATAGCCCCTATTATCGAGTCCTCGTTTGCCATTGGCTTTGACTGGTGCATCGAGAACGTGTTGGACTCGAGCTACTCTGATCTGGCCAGCGAGCTGGAGATCACCAAAGGGATCACTTACCTCAAGCAGAGTGACATTGCACGTGTAAGTGAGATGGACCCAAAGATGAGGTCCTGCTATGCCAAATAACAAACTGTCATCTTGTCCTTGTCACTGCAGGCTATAGAGACCTTCAAGGATTGTGGGAAGAGGGATAGCAAGATGGCTGGGACTGCATCCACTAACCTGGCCTTCATTTACATCCTGGTACAGAGCATCGCGGAGTTCGGTAGCACGCTCTGTATTGAGTTGACACCCCACCCACCCCAACCCAAATACAAAAAAAAAGCATTATATCTGACGATCTAAGTCAAGACTAGACTGCAGTGCTGGCCCTTGTTAGCTCCAAAACCACTTCCAGTGTACCCCGCTCTAAGGGTAAACCGGAAGTCCTTAAAAAATATATTTTTTATAATAAAACGGCAACATGAGAACTGGAAGCTATTCTTCAGTTCTCTGGTTCTCTTTCTTTCTATCTGTTATCAGAAGATCCCAAACTCATGCTCTACAGTGGGTAAAGGATCATCAACAATCTTAACAGCAAGCAAGTGTGTAATAGCAGCAGCTCTGAGTCATCTTGTATAGCAAGACCCATATTACCAAATGCTACACTAGGAAACAATCTAGATAGCTAACTCTCCCTCGATATGCTGCATTCCAATATATATATATTATGCGTGAAAACATTCGTAGATGGAGACAATAATGAAAGTGAACTAAAATTAAGGGCTTCAGAGGTAATAGTTCAGAAGGAGATGCGTGACTCAGCCATCATCAGGTGGGTTGGGGGATGGGCTATTTCAAAGCTCAGCCTCTGGTAGAGCAGCCATGTGTGCCCTAGCCTCTCGTCTGGTCCGCGTGATGCCTCTCCAAAACGAAGACGTTCAGGCCATCGCCCAGGCCCTGCAAGCTCTTCTCCCCGCTGCTCCCGTTGCTGCCCCCTCCATTTCTTCTGTCTCCCTCAAACTGCCTCCATTCTGGACCACCCGGCCAGAGGTGTGGTTCCGCCAGGTTGAGGCCCAATTTGAAACCCGCCATCCACCCATCACAACGGACTTAACCAAGTTCAGCCATGTGATTGCATCTCTGGACAATGCCACAGCAGGGGGAGTTGAGGCCATCATCCTGTCACTCCCCCCTACCGACAAGTACCCGGCGCTGAAGGCTGCCCTCATCGACGCATTTGGCAAGACCCAGGCTGCCAAGGACATGCAGCTCCTCTCCTTTCGGGTCTCGGGGACAGGAAGCCTTCCAGCTTTCTACGCCATATGGAGTCCCTCAACGCGGACCCCAAGACCCTTCGCGCACTCTTCCTCGCCCAGTTGCCCACGGAAGTTCGTCGAGTCCTCGCTGCATCTTCCACGACTGACCTTAAGGAGCTGGCCAAGGAGGCGGATGCCATCATGGAGGTGGGCTCCACATGTTTCAGTGCCACTGGCATTTCTGGCGTACAGAGATCGACTCACCCATCCACCACGCCACAGAGACGGCTATGTTTTTACCATGCCAAATTTGGCAAGGAGGCCAGAAAGTGCAACCAGCAGGGGTGCAGGATGGGCCACCTTATTTTACCTTCCACTCCCACCTCCAACCTGTCTCCGGCCTCGGAAAACGGACAGGCCGGCCGCTAAAAACCTCCGTGGTCGGCCGAGGGGAGAAAAAAAGCGATGTCAGTGTGGGATCGCCGCTCAGGCCGCTCCTTCCTCGTCGATTGCGGAGCAGACGAATCCGTGTTCCCTGCCTCGGCCGCCGACATGAGGCACCGTGCCTCCTCAGCTCCCCTGATTGCTGCCAATGGCACCCTCATTAAGACATTGGGGAAACGCCAAACTTCCCTTCTTCTCGGTAAGGGACACGCCTTCAACCAGGACTTTCACGTGGCAGACATCACAGGTCCCATTCTCGGCACTGACTTCTTTGCCTCAAACCGGCTGGCCATCGACATGGCCAACAAACGCCTCATCAGCCTCGACGACCTCAATGTGGTGGTGACTGGTGTCGCCAGCATCTCCTCTCCCAACACCGGTCTCCACCTCGCCCGCATAAGCTCCTTCGACACCATCATCGATGGGTTTCCTGAACTGCTCGTGCCCCGCTTCAAGTCCACGGACTCTAATAAGCATGGGGTTGAATACCACCTCATCACCGAGGGTCCACCTCTTCATGCTCGTGCTCATCGTCTCGAGCACGAGAAGCTGATGGTTGCTAAAGCAGAGTTCGCAGAGATGGAAAGGATGGGCATCATCAGGCGCTCCAACTCTCCCTGGGCATCGCCACTTCACATCGTTCTGAAACCAGGCGGGGGTTGGAGGCCTTGCAGCGACTTTCGACGTCTAAACAACGCCACTGTGGATGACAGGTACCCCTTGCCGCACATACAGGATTTCAATGGCGGTCTGGCAGAGATGACGATCTTCTCCAAGATAGACCTGGTGCGAGGCTACCACCAGATTGCCGTCGCGTCGGCGGATATCCCCAAGACGGCCATCATTACTCCCTTCGGGCTCTGGGAGTTCCTCCGCATGCCCTTTGGTCTCAAGAATGCCGCTCAGGCATTCCAGAGGCTGATGGATGGCATCTTCCGCGGCATTCCCTTCGTCTTCGTCTACCTGGACGACATCCTCATCGCCAGCTCCACTAAACAGGAGCACGAAGCGCACCTCCAGCAGGCCTTCCGCCTCCTCTCTGACAATGGGATGGTCATCAATCGGAAGAAGAGTGTTTTTGGCGTAAGCAAACTCACCTACCTCAGGCACTATGTTACCGCCTCCGGCATCATACCCCTTGAGTCCAGGGTTGATGCAGTGAATGACTTCCCCATTCCCACCAGCAAGGTCAGCCTTCAATGCTTCCTCGGCATGATCAATTACTACCACCGCTTCATGCCGAGGTTGGCAGACAAGCTTCACCCCCTCCACGACGCCACCAAAGTAAAGGGACAGACAATCGAGTGGACACCGGAGTGTCAGGCCGCTTTCCTCACCGCCAAATCTCCTCTGGCGACTGCCACCCTTCTCCATCACCCACACACGAGTGCTAAGACAAGCATCACTGTGGATGCTTCAGACAGGGCAGTCGGTGGTCAGCTCGAACAACTGCTCAATGGCATCTGGTGTCCGGTAGCTTTCTTCTCCAGGAAGCTCTCCAACGCCGAGAGGAAATACAGTGCCTTCGACCGCGAACTATTGGCCATCTTCCTCGCAGTGAAGCATTTTCGCCACCACATTGAAGGCCGCCATTTCACCATCTTCACGGACCATAAACCACTCACCTTTGCCTTCGCCAGTGCCACCGAACGGTCACCTCGTCAGACTCGCCACATGTCCTTCATCAGCGAGTTCTCCACCGATGTACGACATGTCAGTGGAAAAGACAACGTGGTCGCTGACGCCCTCTCTCGGCCCGATATTTCTGCGCTCTCCCTACCCACCATTGACTACCGTCTGCTGGCCACCGATCAGGCCACTTCGGACGAAATCACCGCCTACAAGACCTCCATTACCAACCTCCAATTTGAAAATGTCAAGTTCGATGATTGTGACGTTCTCTGTGACATCTCCATGGGTCATCCTCGGCCGGTAGTCCCTAGGGAGTGGACGAGGAGGGTCTTCGATACCATCCACAGCCTTGCCCATGCCGGTTGTCGCCCGACTCAACGTGCCATCTCCTCACGCTTCGTGTGGCACGGAATGAAACGCGACATCCGCAAGTGGTGCCGAGATTGCCATCCCTGCCAAGCATCAAAGATACACCGTCATGTCCATGCACCTCTCACCGAGCGTCCACCTCCCGATCGACGCTTCGGCAGTCTCCACGTCGACCTGGTAGGCCCCCTCGATGAGTCCGAGGGCATGAAGTATTTTTTTACGATCGTTGACCGTTTCACCCGGTGGCCCGAAGCCATCCCACTGCCGGATTCCACCAGCGAGACCTGCGCAAGGGCACTTATCCGTCACTGGATCTCTCGCTTCGGAGTGCCTGATGACATCACCTCTGATCGTGGCCCTCAGTTCACCAGCCACTTGTGGTCACAGCTCAACTGCCTGCTCGGGATTTCGGCCTCCAACACAACGGCCTATCGCCCACAAGCCAACGGGCTTGTTGAACGTTTTCACCGCCAGTTGAAGGGATCCCTTAAGGCCCAGCTCCAAGGCCCCCACTGGATGGATGAACTGCCGCTTGTGCTCCTTGGCATCAGGACAGCCTGGCGGGAAGACCCAGGCTGCTCCGCCGCTGATCTCGTCTACAGTACTTCTCTCCGCATCCCCGGGGAATTCCTTCCTCACGAGCCACGAGGCTCGCACGCATCCTCCGAGTTCCTCCGTCAGCTCCAGGATACTGTGCGCAATGTCCTTCCACCCGTCCACGAGTTCCACGGCAGCCGTTCCACCTACCAGCCTGCCAGCCTGGCATCCACAGGCTACGTGTATGTTTGCCATGATGCTCATCGAGGCCCATTGCAGCGCCCCTATGATGGCCCGTTCAAGATCATCGAGACTCATGATAAGTACTACGTCCTCGACGTGAATGGCCGCCATGACTCTGTCTCTATCGACCGGCTGAAGACTGCATATGGCCAGCAAGCCATCGACCAGCCTTACCCCGTTCCTCCTCGGGCTCTCACTCCGTGCCCATTCCGGTTAGTTCCACCTCAGCCAACACCTGTTGCGCCACAGCCTACAGTATACGCTCGCTCCGGCAGAGAGATCAGGATGCCTGTCCGCTTCCTGTAGGCCTTGGTCGTTACGTTGTCCGTCACTGGGGGGGCCCTTGTGGCGCACGCGTAGCGACTTGGCACTGGTCGTCCTAACCACAGGAATGAACTGTATGAACTGACACACACACAGATATTGATGATGTGCTTGATTAAGAATCTAGAGATGCAATTGTCTTGATTTATTAGTAGCTAAGCTCGCTACAAATCCATGGTACCTCTGAAGTCAAGCATTGCACAAAAATTGGGCCCATTTGTCTGAGTCATAAGCTCTTTCAAGAGGATTTTGTTTCTGCCAGCTTGTGAATGTGGCAGTGAAGATCAAGTGTCTTAGTTACAGTGCAGCCATCTTAGCTGAAAGTTATCAAGTTGCTTGTTAATGTGGCAGTGAAGATCAAGTGTTACAGTGCAGCCATCTTGGCTGAAAGTTATCAAGTTGCTTGTGAAGTGAAGATCAAGTGTCCTAGTTACAGTGCAGCCATCTTGGCTGAAAGTTATCAAGTTGCTTGTGAATGTGCAGTGAAGATCAAGTGTTTAGTTACACAGGTAAGGCTATCAAGTTTGGTGTTGCAAGGAGAAATGGCCACAGTGTGCAGAGACAGTTTTGATGTGAACGAAAAGCTTTGTCCACGAACAAACTTGATCCTGTGCTTCTGCTTGAACTTCAAAAAGCAGGCCAATCCAGTTTTCCTGGACACTCTTATAGACATGTTGCCTCCCGACTGTCCTCTCCAGAATGTATTGAAATGCCTCTCCATCACAAACGTGCACAAACCACCATAATTACCAAGACTGACCAAGTGTGCAAAGAGTTTGTTTCCCTCGTTCCACAATCCATAGTGCAGATGGTTCCCATATTTGTGGCACGACTTAACACCAGCACGACTAGACTCTCTCATGCAATTTGATTTTCATCAGCTTGACCTGGTCAACCCACCACAAGGCACCCTAGCTCACTTCAAATCTCAGATCAGGCCCACTGAGAAGACAATATCTGAAATCATTTCTGTCTTGTTCACCAGAGCTCACCAAGATGACCTGGTGTAGGTCATCTCAAAATATTTAATAATAACAATAATAAACTTGGGGAATCTAGTATGACCTTTGTATCATGTATCGAGGTCCCGAACTGTTTTTCTTCCTCCCTGCCATCTTCCTTCAGTCCTCCCCTCTGTGAAGCTTGTGCTCATCATGATTTATATAAACATGTCATCATCTCCTCTCTCTCAGGACACTGATATAGCCCGTGCTGATAAATATGCAGAGAATGCAATATCTGTAGATCGCTATAACTCACATGGTGAGTGTTACATACAAACTGCGATTATTGTGACTGTGGTTCCCCGTGGTTTTTTTCACAATTCTCCCTCGTGCAGGCCTGGTCAACAAAGGATGCTGCCTGTACCTCACTGGCAACTATGAAAAAGCTGCCGAGTACTTCCAGGAGGCTCTGAGCGTGGAAGCCACATGCTGCGAGGCTCTCTTCAACCTCGGACTGGTCTACAAGAAGATGGAGTATGTGCATAAGGCTATGGAGGCCTTTCTCAAGCTTCATGCCATCTTGAAGAACTCTCCCCAAGTCATCTACCACATGGCCGACATCTATGACAAGATGGATGACTTTAACCAAGCCACGGAATGGTAAGCAAGCATTTAGTTCCCTACTGCTGCTTCTGCTTCAGGCCATATCAACTCTACAACTTCTGCTGAATATAGACTACTAAATCTTACATCATTGTGGCACGTGTCCCCATAGCCACAACCTGCCAGGGCCATGATCTGGTGCATGTCTGGCATGTCACAGACACCTCACAACCACTCGATTCTATGCCTTACAGGTTTACTGGTGACACTGGCCCTATGCCTTACAGGTTTACTGGTGACACTGGCCCTATGCCTTACAGGTTTACTGGTGACACTGGCCCTATGCCTTACAGGTTTACTGGTGACACTCGATTCTATGCCTTACAGGTTTACTGGTGACACTGGCCCTATGCCTTACAGGTTTAATGGTGACACTGGCCCTATGCCTTACAGGTTTACTGGTGACACTGGCCCTATGCCTTACAGGTTTACTGGTGACACTGGCCCTATGCCTTACAGGTTTACTGGTGACACTGGCCCTATGCCTTACAGGTTTACTGGTGACACTGGCCCTATGCCTTACAGGTTTATGCAACTGGCGACACTAGCCCTATACCTTACAGGTTTATGCAACTGGTGACGCTGGCCCTATGCCTTACAGGTTTATGCAACTGGTGACGCTGACCCTATACCTTACAGGTTTATGCAACTGGTGACGCGTGACGCTGACCCTATACCTTACAAGTTTATGCAACTGGTGACGCTGGCCCTATGCCTTACAGGTTTATGCAACTGGTGACGCTGGCCCTATGCCTTACAGGTTATGCAGTGATGCTGACCCTACTATACCTTACAGGTTTACGGAACTGGTGACACTGACCCTATGCCTTACAGGTTTATGCAACTGGCGACGCTGCCCCTATGCCTTACAGGTTTATGCAACTGGTGACGCTGGCCCTATACCTTACAGGTTTACGCAACTGGTGATGCTGGCCCTATGCCTTACAGGTTTATGCAACTGGTGACGCTGGCCCTATGCCTTACAGGTTTATGCAACTGGTGACGCTGGCCCTATGCCTTACAGGTTTATGAACTGGCGATGCTGCCCCTATGCCTTACAGGTTTATGCAACTGGCGACGCTGCCCCTATGCCTTACAGGTTTATGCAACTGGTGACGCTGACCCTATGCCTTACAGGTTTATTCAACTGGTGACACTGGCCCTATGCCTTACAGGTTTATGCAACTGGTGACGCTGGTCCTATGCCTTACAGGTTTATGCAACTGGTGACGCTGACCTTATACCTTACAGGTTTATTCAACTGGTGATGCTGACCCTATATCTTAGGTTTACGCAACTGGTGACACTGACCCTACGCCTTACAGGTTTATGCAACTGGTGACAATAGCTTATAGGTTTATGCAACTGGTGACGCTGGCCCTATGCCTTACAGGTTTATGCAACTGGTGACGCTGGCCCTATGCCTTACAGGTTTATGCCGCTGGCCCTATACTTACAGGTTTATTCAACTGGTGACGCTGACCCTATGCCTTACAGGTTTATGCAACTGGTGACACTGACCCTATGCCTTACAGGTTTATGCAGCTGGTGACGATGGTCCCCACAGACCCTCATGTGCTCCAAAGGTTAGGAGCCATCCATGATGATGCCAACGACCAATCTCAGGCCTATCAATACAACTATGAGTCGTTCCGCTACTGTCCCACCAACATCGACATCGTTTCTTGGCTTGGAGCTTACTACATGGACTCCCAGTATGCTGACAAGGCCATACAATACTTTGAGAAGGCAGCACTCATCCAACCAACCCAGATTAACTGGCACCTCATGGTTGCAAGCTGTCACAGGAAGACAGGTGAGGGCCGAGGGGAAGACGAAGGGGGGTGGGGGGAAGATAGGAGGAGGGAGAGGTGTAACGGGCGAGAAGGTGGGGATGGAGGATGAGCGGAAAAGAGAGAGAGGGGAATGGAGTCTGCTTGTAGATTTTTTCCCTCCTCTGCTCTTGCCTCAGGAAATTACCAGCAAGCTCTTCAGTGTTACAAGCAGATGCACATCAAGTTTCCTGAGAATGTCGACTGCCTCAGGTTTCTCGTTAAGTTGTGCAGTGATCTGGGGCTGAAGGAGATTCAGGAATACTCTGTCAAGCTCAGAAAAGCAGAGAAGCTGTCGGACACCAAGAAGCAGGTGCTTATATATATGTAGTTACCCCGCTGACCCTGCATTCTACCTCTTTCTCCTGCGTACGCACAGAGAGAACTCTCTGGTAGCGGTCAGTCTCAAACAGACTCTTCCACTGATCATCGTTCTGCTCTTGCCGATAGAGCTAGTCACCCGCCGAGTGGAGTCTTGTCCCAGCGCCGCCATGATCGTGACCGTTTCCGTGTTGTGGGAGAGAGACGAGTGGAAGCAGTAGTGAGTAATATTCGAGTTGTGTTTCCTCCAAAAACTGCATGTATTGATGAGGATGCTGGCTCAGTGTTGCCTTCAATTTACCTAGAACTAAAAGCTGCTGAATATACTGCGGCATTCAACCAGAATATTGTGAAGAATGTTTCCATTGCTTTTATATTAATTTGTAGTGGCGCCTGGATCTAGCACCGACAGTGTGAGGAGGAGAGAAATAGGCAAGTGTAAAAATATATCGTGTGCACTATATATATAATTATATATATATAAAGGCCACTATTCGTAATGATCACTATAATATATATATATATAATATTCATGATGATTAGCTTCTCATTCACCAGCCACATCTACTTGAAAACATCCATTTATTTATTTTGCAATGAAAAATGAAAAACAAAAGGGAAAAAATGCCCAACGCTCACAACTGCCAAGATACCGAAGAGGACATCCCTCGCAGTCCTTTGCTGCTATTGCTAGAAGCTCTTCTGCCGAGGCAGGAAGCTTACTGGGAACCCTTCTAAATCCCTTTGCTCTTGAGAAAGAAGGCCATCCTGGATGGATTACTTTGTTGCCAATGTTGTAGACAGTGCAACGAGTGCTGTGTAAGCTGTTGCATGCATGTCTCGCTCTTACACCACACCCACTTACATCATACTGACTGCAGCTAATTGAAAAAGTTTGAAAAATATTATTCCTAAAAAAAAATAATAATAATAAAATTGGATGATTTGAGAATAATGATTAGTACAGCCCCCCTCCCCCGGGGCATGGAACATGGAAACATGTATTTCCCCTGGTGAGAAACTTATCATCAACTATGTGACTTGACACATGCAATTCTGTGTGCTGCTGATCACTTGAATCCCCAGATGCAACCTATAAAGACCCCCTTGGTGCTTTGCCTCCTCGGCTCATGACTGGGATGGCAAAACCATACAAAGAGGAAGACTTCAATGAAGAAGAACTCGTAGACGACTTGCTACCAGAATAAAAGCCTTTAATAAACGTGTATACATTATATACACACACACATATATATACATAATGTCAAACATCATGTCAAAGTCTAAAACAGCAATGCTATCCTCATACTGCACACACACACATTTATTTTTGTCATTGCAAATGGAACTCTGTTGAATTCTTGAGTAGCCAGAGGCTACTGGCTGGATAGTAGATCAAAGGGAAACCATTCTGGATGTTGACATCAAATTTTCCTCCACTTACCATCACCGCAGGCTTGCTTTGATCCAGCACATTCACCAGCTCTGGAGAAGAGGGTGGATAGAAAGGAGAGAATGAATGGTCAGCAACAGTAGGAGGGAGAGAGAAAAAGAATACCTGCCCTGGCAGTATATAGGACCACTTGTAGCATGCCCTAAACCATTGGCATGTACCCTGACAATGTCAGCCATTGTTCTAAATGACACAGAATTTTTAATCTGTCTGACAAAGAAATCTGTCTGACAATGAAATAACTGATGCTGACTCTAGTGTTTAGTTAGTGCAAGTAACATGATCACAAACAGCATATAGTGGAAGTAGGCAGGCACATCATTTCCTAGAATTAGTAGGCAGACTGCTGGAATGAGAGGGCTAAGAAAATTACAATTTATACCACTGCAAACTGTAGGATTTTACTTCCCAGCTGTTAGCAGTAAGACTTCAACAGAGGAATATTTGTCTGGTGGTCAATATCAAGAATTTCATTAGTTGAGGTACGGCAGAAGTCTTAGGTAGGGGAGGCAGAAGTCTTAGGTAGTGGCAGAAGTCTTAGGTAGGGGACTGCTGGCAGAAGTCTTAGGTAGGGGATTGCTGGCAGAAGTCTTAGGTAGGGGATTGCTGGCAGAAGTCTTAGGTAGGGGACTGCTGGCAGAAGTCTTAGGTAGGGGGTTGCTGGCAGAAGTCTTAGGATTTCTGGCAGAAGTCTTAGGTAGGGGATTGCTGGCAGAAGTCTTAGGTAGGTGAGGCAGAAGTCTTAGGTAGGGGATTGCTGGCAGAAGTCTTAGGTATGGGGATTGCTGGCAGAAGTCTTAGGTGGGGGATTGCTGGCAGAAGTCTTAGGTAGGTGAGGCAGAAGTCTTAGGTAGGGGATTGCTGGCAGAAGTCTTAGGTATGGGGATTGCTGGCAGAAGTCTTAGGTGGGGGATTGCTGGCAGAAGTCTGAGGCAGAAGTCTTAGGTAGGTGTGGCAGAAGTCTTGGGTAGGGGATTGCTGCCCAAGAAAATGTTGCTTTTTACAATCACAGAAGTCACTAAAAAGCCTGAAAGTCAATTAGCATGCCACTACATGTCACTGCCAGCAACTAGCCTGGTCAACTAGCATGATGGTGCAAGTAGGACTATATATATACACACACTGACTAGTAATGAATACTAGGCATTGAGTGGCAGGGCATGTTAATGAACCAAATAACTATCTACCATCCTTTCCTGCCGCTCATTCTCACCTGTCAGTGAAGCAAATATATTGGTACGAGGGCCTATGGGGGAGGTGGTTTTGGAGGGTTTGGGGGAGGGGGAAGGGGTTATTAGGAACTTGGTTTGCTGCTTGTCCTACCTCTGGATAGCTTATTCCTTATTCTGTTATCTGGTAAGGGATCATCAGCGACTAAACCTTGCAGTCCATTTTCACTTGCGCAGCGCAGCCAGGCCAGTTTAGCTTCGAATCTCCCCCGACTTTCACTCGATTGATATTTTCACTATGATGACCATTTGCGTAAGCCTGCATTATTTAAGGCAGGTGACCCCTTCACATTTTTACGGCCGGTGAAGGAGCATAAATAAGTAGATACATACAAGATACCATGCACGCCAACACCAACTTGTCCACCCAACTCGCCAACAAGACAGTATTTATAGAATTATAACAACTAGCATGGCAGTACAGGTACCAACTAGCATGGCAGTACAGGTACCAACTAGCATGGCAGCACAGGTAGGACCACATACCAACTAACATGACAGTACAGGTAGGACTACACACCAACTAGCATGATAGTACCGTTAGGACTACACACCAACTAGCATGGCAGTACAGGTAGGTCTACACACCAACTAGCATGGCAGTACAGGTAGGACTACACACCAACTAGCATGATAGTACAGGTAGGACTACACTGCAACTAGCATGGCAGGACTACACACCAACTAGCATGGCAGTACAGGTAGGACTACACACCAACTAGCATGGCAGTACAGGTAGGACTACACAGCAACTAGCATGGCAGTACAGGTAGGACTACACACCAACTAGCATGACGGTACAGTTAGGACTACACACCAACTAGCATGGCAGTACAGGTAGGACTACACACCAACTAGCATGACGGTACAGTTAGGACTACACACCAACTAGCATGGCAGTACAGGTAGGACTACACACCAACTAGCATGGCAGCACAGGTAGGACTACACACCAACTAGCATGGCAGTACAGGTAGGACTACACACCAACTAGCATGGCAGTACAGGAAGGACTACACAGCAACTAGCATGGCAGTACAGGTAAGACTACACACCAACTAGCATGGCAGTACAGGTAGGACTACACACCAACTAGCATGGCAGTACAGGTAGGACTACACAGCAACTAGCATGACAGTACAGGTAGGACTACCCAGCAACTAGCATGGCAGTACAGGTAGGACTAACACCAACTAGCATGGCAGTACAGGTAGGACTACACACCAACTAGCATGGCAGTACAGGTAGGACTACACAGCAACTAGTATGACAGTACAGGTAGGACTACACACCAACTAGCATGGCTGTACAGGTAGGACTACACACCAACTAGCATGGCAGTACAGGTAGGACTACCCAGCAACTAGCATGGCAACACAGGTAGGACTCACACCAACTAGCATGGCAGTACAGGTAGGACTACACACCAACTAGCATGACGGTACAGGTAGGACTACACAGCAACTAGCATGGCAGTACAGGTAGGACTACACACCAACTAGCATGGCAGTACAGGTAGGACTACACACCAACTAGCATGGCAGTACAGGTAGGACTACACAGCAACTAGCATGGCAGTACAGGTAGGACTACACACCAACTAGCATGGCAGTACAGGTAGGACTACACACCAACTAGCATGGCAGTACAGGTAGGACTACACACCAACTAGCATGGCAGTACAGGTAGGACTACACACCAACTAGCATGGCAGTACAGGTAGGACTACACAGCAACTAGCATGTCAGTACAGGTAGGACTACACACCAACTAGCATGACAGTACAGATAGGACTACACACTAACTAGCATGGCAGTACAGGTATGACTGCACACCAACTAGCATGGCAGTACAGGTAGGATTACACACCAACTAGCATGACGGTACAGTTAGGACTACACACCAACTAGCATGACACTACAGGTAGACTACAGCATGGCAGTACAGGTAGGACTACACTGCAACTAGCATGGCAGTACAGGCAGGACTACACACCAACTAGCATGGCAGTACAGGTAGGACTACACAGCAACTAGCATGGCAGTACAGGTAGGACTACACACCAACTAGCATGGCAGTACAGGTAGGACTACACACCAACTAGCATGGCAGTACAGGTAGGACTACACACCAACTAGCATGGCAGTACAGGTAGGACTACACACCAACTAGCATGGCAGTACAGGTAGGACTACACACCAACTAGCATGGCAGTACAGGTAGGACTACACACCAACTAGCATGGCAGTACAGGTAGGACTACATACCAACTAGCATGGCAGTACAGGTAGGACTACACACCAACTAGCATGGCAGTACAGGTAGGACTACACAGCAACTAGCATGACAGTACAGGTAGGACTACACACTAACTAGCTGGCAGTACAGGTATGACTGCACACCAACTAGCATGGCAGTACAGGTGCAGTACAGGTAGGACTACACACTAACTAGCATGGCAGTACAGGTAGGACTCACACCAACTAGCATGGCAGTACAGGTAGGACTACACACCAACTAGCATGACGGTACAGTTAGGACTACACACCAACTAGCATGGCAGTACAGGTAGGACTACACACCAACTAGCATGGCAGTACAGGAAGGACTACACAGCAACTAGCATGGCAGTACAGGTAGGACTACACTGCAACTAGCATGGCAGTACAGGTAGGACTCTACAGCAACTAGCATGGCAGTACAGGTAGGACTACACACCAACTAGCATGGCAGTACAGCAGTACAGGTAGGACTACACACCAACTAGCATGGCAGTACAGGTAGGACTACACAGCAACTAGCATGGCAGTACAGGTAGGACTACACACCAACTAGCATGGCAGTACAGGTAGGACTACACACCAACTAGCATGGCAGTACAGGTAGGACTACTCACCAACTAGCACGGCACTGTGTATACAAGACTAGGCATTGTAAACTAAACACAAGAAGATCTGATTTCCACAATCTAGATACAAGGCTGGTGCCAGTCAATACAAACTCTTGCGCTGAATGAATCTACTAATTAACCCACTTCCTCTGCTTGATAACTGTTGTTATTGACGGACTTATAGCTGCTGTTGATGCATTCTGTGGTTTGGTCGTATTCCCCGAGGATGGATTGCTAGCTGCTGTTGATGAAAGATGAATTAAGACATCACCACAATCCCTAATATTTTACACGCCTCCACTGGGCGGGGCACAGCAGAGCACTTCTGCACCCACATGGAGAAGCCACCATAACAAGCAGGCTGGGACAACAACCAAGACTGTCTGTCTTAGCACTCGAGTTCATCGTGTGGTTCCTAGTGGTCTGTCCAATTGGCAACGATCACAGATTAAAAACTAAACACAAAACTCACACACATACACACACACAGTTCCATGTCTCGCCAAGATCAGTCTCTTCATCACTAGTCGTCCTCAGAGAGGTCAAGTCCCTTGAAAGCAAGATTCAGAGAGGTCAAGTCCCTTGAAAGCAAGATTCAGAGAGGTCAAGTCCCTTGAAAGCAAGATTCAGATAGGTCAAGTCCCTTGAAAGCAAGATTCAGAGAGGTCAAGTCCCTTGAAAGCAAGATTCAGAGAGGTCAAGTCCCTTGAAAGCAAGATTCAGAGAGGTCAAGTCCCTTGAAAGCAAGATTCAGAGAGGTCAAGTCCCTTGAAAGCAAGATTCAGATAGGTCAAGTCCCTTGAAAGCAAGATTCAGAGAGGTCAAGTCCCTTGAAAGCAAGATTCAGAGAGGTCAAGTCCCTTGAAAGCAAGATTCAGAGAGGTCAAGTCCCTTGAAAGCAAGATTCAGAGAGGTCAAGTCCCTTGAAAGCAAGATTCAGAGAGGTCAAGTCCCTTGAAAGTAAGATTCAGAGAGGTCAAGTCTCTTGAAAGCAAGATTACATGTTCATTATTTTTCAAGGTTGTCAAAACTGTAGAAGGCTCTGGTGAGTTCTTAGCAGGCAAATAGGGGGATGATTCCAGAATTTGCTCAGCTGTGGTTTTCATTCCCCCTTTCTAAAGCTTACCCAGCACCGATAAGTTCCAGGTTATCAACCAGCTACATCTAAATAAACTCACAGAAATGCATTCATGTCACTCGCATGAAGCAAGCCCTCGGTGTGAAGTTGGATGGAAAACTCAGTGTGTTAAAAAAAGCACTCTCAGTTGACATAATCAATTACAATAACTTTCTCAAGCACTTGTAATTTATTCTCTCGACGTTTCAGCCTCTAGCCTTCATCAGGAATAATCATCAAGGTTAGAGCATCTAGCTGAATCAAGTGAGCAATGGGAGAGTCCACGCAGTGACAGGAGAGCGCAGGCAGAGATGGGAGAGCCCAGGCAGAGATGGGAGAGCGCAGGCAGAGATGGGAGAGCCCAGGCAGAGATGGGAGAGCCCAGGCAGAGATGGGAGAGCCCAGGCAGAGGTGGGAGAGCCCAGGCAGAGATGGGAGAGCCCAGGCAGAGACGGGAGAGCCCAGGCAGAGACGGGAGAGCCCAGGCAGAGGCGGGAGAGCCCAGGCAGAGATGGAAGAGCCCAGGCAGAGACGGGAGAGCCCAGGCAGAGGTGGGAGAGCCCAGGCAGAGATGGGAGAGCCCAGGCAGAGACGGGAGAGCCCAGGCAGAGGTGGGAGAGCCGAGGCAGAGGTGGGAGGGCCCAGGCAGAGATGGGAGAGCCCAGGCAGAGACGGGAGAGCCCAGGCAGAGGTGGGAGTGGCTCCTTTATTTTCTGTTCATAGAATTCCCCCTATAGCTGAGGTAAGTTTACCTCAAGCAAGTCTCCAACAGTTCCATGATGCTTGCAGGTAGCAATGTAGCCCTTGCCTCCAGAGAGTCTACCCTCTTCATCATCACTTCAACCACTTCATCTAGGATACATTAAAACTGCATCTCAAAACATTGATTCTGATTACATCCATAAAAAGTCCCGAGTCCTCCACATACGTATCAGTCCGGAGTGAGAGTGAGGATCCCTTAGCTGTTGGGAGTTCGTGCAGCTGGATGGCAGTTATTTCATCGTCAGGATGAATCTGCTGCTCAACAATCTGCCTGAGAGCTGCAGTGACCAGCACTGTCTCCTGCTACCAGACTGTCAGGCGATCGTGCCCATTTCACTCCAGTGTTTCAGCAAGTAGTCACTCCCCTGCCTCGTTGATGTCATACCTCCTCCTCCAAAATCCTGACAATGTAGGTGCCTTGAATCTCTTCAAACAGAAGTAGAGAATGCTCTTTTATTTGTAAGTAAGTATGCCACCTTGCTTGCTTCAAGGCACAAGTGAATGATGCCAAATGCACATGACTAGCGATCCGTATCACACAATGAGCAAACATGGTGTTTTTAAATGTTTATATTTACTTGGGACATTTGGAAATTCAAAATGGCTGCAATGCTGCACATGTTTGTCTGAGCTGGAACGCTTTATACTGCTACTGTAGATGAATTGACGTGACCTGCTAGATGAAGTGACCTGACCTGCTATGCTAGATGAAGTGACTTGACCTGCTAGATGAAGTGACCTGACCGGCTAGATGAAGTGACTAAATGAAATGACCTGAACTGGTCTGCTTTCCCCTGACAACGGGATGTGGAGAGATGATTGTCTTTGGTAAGGTGTCATTAGAGAGTTATTGCCTTCCCTCAATAGCTCGTATCACAGACAAATCAAAGTTCAAATAAAGAGCATTTAGAGACTGCAAATCTCTGCCACTCCCAACAATTTTCTTTAATCACCTCTAAACTGGATTGACCTGTCAACAGGAAGTGGCTCCAGGGGGCGTGGTCAGCCTCGCTATGTAGCAAGCTGCTAGTGCCAGCTCTAAAATATTTAGTTCATGTCATCCTCGACATTCTGCGTAATTTGTGAGCTATTGTTGCAAATGTGAATACACACGCACTATAATGGCCGACAATGCCAAGTGCTGTGCTGTTTCCAGGGACAATGGCTTCTAGCAATGAGTATCACGAACAAGATTGGTCCGTGACCCATGCCTAATTGTCCATAACATTGCATGAAAATCGCTTTTGTGTAATCTGTCTCTCAACAGACAAACAAACCCACAAACCAAGGTGAGAACAACACCTCCTTGGCAGAGGTAATAACAACAACAACAACAATAATAATAATAATAATAATAATAATAATAAATTCTGATGGCGCTAGGCCTGGCCCAATTATCCCACCGCACACTGGTGCATCTGTGATGGGCTAGTGTGAGGTGTACCAGAGTGTGGTGGGCTAGTGTGAGGTGCACCAGAGTGTGGTGGGCTAGTGTGAGGTGTACCAGAGTGTGGTGTGCTAGTGTGAGGTGTACCAGAGTGTGGTGGGCTAGTGTGAGGTGTACCAGAGTGTGGTGTGCTAGTGTGAGGTGTACCAGAGTGTGGTGGGCTAGTGTGAGGTGCACCAGAGTGTGGTGGGCTAGTGTAGGCTGTGTCCAATATTCCTAATACATGTTATTGAGGCAAGTGGAAGCATCATTTCTCTCAACCACACCTTACCAAAGACAATGATCTCTCTACATCTTCACTCAAGATTTGCCAGGGAAAAGCAAACCCACCAGGGATCTCATGAGCTGTTATTTGCTTGCTGTGGAAGACTGGGTCCATCTGCTGATGCTTATTGTTGGGCCTGTCCTTCCTGACCTCGATTTTGACAGTGAGCTGAAATTTTACACCAGCCCCATGCACCAAGTCAAAGTGAAGTCTGGTGTGTGGGACTGGTGTAGGCCTGGTGTGTGGACTGGTTTAGGCCTGGTGTGTGGGACTGGTGTAGGCCTGGTGTGTGGGACTGGTGTAGGCCTGGTGTGTGGGACTGGTGTAGGCCTGGTGTGTGGGACTGGTGTAGGCCTGGTGTGTGGGACTGATGTAGGCCTGGTGTGTGGGACTGGTGTAGGCCTGGTGTGTGGGACTGGTGTAGGCCTGGTGTGTGGGACTGGTGTAGGCCTGGTGTGTGGGACTGGTGTAGGCCTGGTGTGTGGGACTGGTGTAGGCCTGGCATGTGGGACTGGTGTAGGCCTGGCGTGTGGGACTGGTGTAGGCCTGGTGTGTGGGACTGGTGTAGGCCTGGTGTGTGGGACTGGTGTAGGCCTGGTGTGTGGGACTGGTGTAGGCCTGATGTGTGGGACTGGTGTAGGCCTGGTGTGTGGGACTGGTGTAGGCCTGGTGTGTGGGACTGGTGTAGGCCTGGTGTGTGGGACTGGTGTAGGCCTGGTGTGTGGGACTGGTGTAGGCCTGGCATGTGGGACTGGTGTAGGCCTGGCGTGTGGGACTGGTGTAGGCCTGGCGTGTGGGACTGGTGTAGGCCTGGCGTGTGGGACTGGTGTAGGCCTGGTGTGTGGGACTGGTGTAGGCCTGGTGTGTGGGACTGGTGTAGGCCTGGTGTGTGGGACTGGTGTAGGCCTGGTGTGTGGGACTGGTGTAGGCCTGGTGTGTGGCACTGGTGTGTGGCACTGGTGTAGGCCTGGTGTGTGGGACTGTTGTAGGCCTGGTGTGTGGGACTGGTGTAGGCCTGGTGTGTGGCACTGGTGTGTGGCACTGGTGTAGGCCTGGTGTGTGGGACTGTTGTAGGCCTGGTGTGTGGGACTGGTATAGGTCAGGCCCTCTATATCAAACCAATATTCATGACCTCCAGTACTCAGGACTTCTGGCCATCTCATACTTAGCTTAGTACCTCATTAATGGTACCATGACTGCTATAACAACTTGTGTGGTGTTCCTCTGCTATAACGTATGAAATTCGTATCTCTAAATGGAGTGTCGGCATATGGTAAGGTGAATTGTAGTTAGGTCTGCACTGCGATCTCTGTGGCAACCCCCAGGATGGTTGGTCTAAGAGAGGGGAGGCCGCTGGGTTGCACACCTGACCAGGAAAAGAGCATGGGAGTAACTTTCGATGCAACTCCCACTCCGATCAGATATCCCTAGGAGCTCCCAGCAGCGATGAAGAAGTGGGCTGTCCATTAGGTGTTCAATGGCTGGCCTCTGGGTGACTCAGTAGTGGTTTACAGAAGGGGTCTGAGTGGGCTAGAACCCTACTTTTGGAAGGGGTCTGAGTGGGCTAGAACCCCAGGCACTCAGCATGCCCAGTGCAACTGCCACATGAACACTCCCTCCCTGAATGTTAATTACTGCTACTTCTGGAAGGGGTCTGAGTGGGCTAGAACCCCAGGCACTGAGCATGCCCAGTGCAACTGCCACATGAACACTCCCTCCCTGAATGTTAATTACTGCTACTTCTGGAAGGGGTCTGAGTGGGCTAGAACCCCAGGCACTGAGCATGCCCAGTGCAACTGCCACATGGACAGTCCCTCCCTGAATGTTAATTACTGCTACTTCTGGAAGGGGTCTGAGTGGGCTAGAACCCCAGGCACTGAGCATGCCCAGTGCAACTGCCACATGAACACTCCCTCCCTGAATGTTAATTACTGCTACTTCTGGAAGGGGTCTGAGTGGGCTAGAACCCCAGGCACTGAGCATGCCCAGTGCAACTGCCACATGAACAGTCCCTCCCTGAATGTTAATTACTGCTACTTCTGGAAGGGGTCTGAGTGGGCTAGAACCCCAGGCACTGAGCATGCCCAGTGTAACAGAACTGCCACATGGACAGTCCCTCCCTGAATGTTAATTACTGCTACTTCTGGAAGGGGTCTGAGTGGGCTAGAACCCCAGGCACTGAGCATGCCCAGTGCAACTGCCACATGAACAGTCCCTCCCTGAATGTTAATTACTGCTACTTCTGGAAGGGGTCTGAGTGGGCTAGAACCCCAGGCACTGAGCATGCCCAGTGTAACAGAACTGCCACATGGACAGTCCCTCCCTGAATGTTAATTACTGCTACTTCTGGAAGGGGTCTGAGTGGGCTAGAACCCCAGGCACTGAGCATGCCCAGTGCAACTGCCACATGAACAGCCTCCCTGAATGTTAATTACAATGTACTGCTATTTGTGGAAGGGGTCTGAGTGGGCTAGAACCCCAGGCACTGAGCATGCCCAGTGCAACTGCCACATGGACAGTCCCTCCCTGAATGTTAATTACTGCTACTTCTGGGGGGTCTGAGTGGGCTAGAACCCCAGGCACTGAGCATGCCCAGTGCAACTGCCACATGGACAGTCCCTCCCTGAATGTTAATTACTGCTACTTCTGGAAGCCCTCCTGTGTAGTAAATGTGCACAGACACCTCTTCTTACACAGAACCACTCCTGGATGGTGTTCTTTGCTGATAGTAAGACAGTGTGACACAGCACCACATAGCTTACGCTGGCTTACATAACGGAGCGGATCCCTCAACCAAACCTCAGCTTCTCGTACTTGTATTCTGATGATGAGAGCAGCTTCGAAAGTTGACGCTCGGGGAAAAAGTTCCAGCTATAAATATTATGGATATTAAAAATAAATTTTAAAAACACCTCAAATCGAGTTGGAGCTCAATCACTTAAAGGAGGGAGGGAGAAAGGGAGTCACGCGAAAGCGACGAGACCAAGACAACCGTACCGTCTAGATTTGCATAGGTAAAATAATTACAGATCAGCAATCCTTCCACAGCTAGCAACAACAAGGGGAGAGATGAAAAGCACTTGAACAGCAAACGACAATGTCTAGACACTGGACATGCCAGGACCAATCAGCATCAACAGCACCAAGACAAGGACACCACGACAGGGAGGGAGAAACAATGGATGTGCCGGGAGAGGGAAGAAAGAAAAGCTTGCCAGCAATATCTACAGTAGTTGGGCTGAGACAGAGCGAGATGCCAGGAGAGCGTATGAATATATATATATTATATCCAGTGCAGGGACCATAGCTCTCTTAGAGGCTATGACTTCACATATCCCCATGCACAAAATGAGGACCAGGGGGTTCTTCTGAGAACTCAAGTGCATTAAGTAACAGGTAGAGTGTAAGAATATTGAGTTGAAAGGGGTCCACCCCTACGATACACAGGTAATAGTAGTACACCCACAAGGGCCACTTTCCTTAAAGCACTGGGCCACAGCAGGTGGAGTTCAGATGTTTACCACTAGCCCACTCCATGTGCTGCAACAGGCAAGGTCCAATAGGCACACACCACACAATAATTTTTGCCCCTGTATGCAAAGTGTTGCTATATATGTAGTTCCTTCCGATGGAGTCCATGAACAAACAGTTGTGGGCTACATGCATGCCAAAGGAGATGCATGCTGCAAAATCTGTATTCAATTCTGCAGTAATTTGTCACCTGGTTGGCCAGCCGGGCTCTGTGGCTTGCTTATTAGGGCAGCTACAGTTGTTTACCTCAGCTTCTTTGCAGCACAGACCCCTCCCTCAAGCTTCCTTGTAGGGCTGCTACCCGATGATCTTTGAACCCATGCATCTGTGACAGATCTGAGAAAAAGGTCAACTGACCTGAAAACTAATTATTCAAAAATTAGCCTTCAGTTCACCTCAAGAGCTGATTCAAGTTCCAATCCGTGGGTAATTTTGTGTGCTTAACCCAATGCCAATAACGCAAATTTGATTATTCTGCACAGTTGACCACCTTCCTCAGATCTAAATCACATTTGTAGAATTCTCCCGAGATTGGAGACTGTCTGCGATGCTTGACATACACGGACTATACCTCCACACTTTTTATGATCATTGACATTCTAAAACAACATACAGAGATGACTGACCACATGCGTGCGTGCGTGTTCCAACTCCAGATAACATTACCACAGAGCAGTTCATCTACTCCGTATGTCCAATATGGTAACACATTAAACAGAGGGAAAAAATATCCTTAAAAATGTTCCAGAACACACAAGCCTTGAAACTTCCCATTACATCCACCCAGAACACACAAGCCTTGAAACTTCCCATTACATCCACCCAGAACACACAAGCCTTGAAACTTCCCATTACACAGAACACACAAGCCTTGAAACTTCCCACTACATCCACCCAGAACACACAAGCCTTGAAACTTCCCATTACATCCACCCAGAACACACAAGCCTTGAAACTTCCCATTACATCCACCCAGAACACACGAGCCTTGAAACTTCCGATTACATCCACCCAGAACACACAAGCCTTGAAACTTCCCATTACATCCACCCAGAACACACAAGCCTTCAAACTTCCCATTACATCCACCCAGAACACATGAGCACTTGAAACTTCCCATTACATCCACCCAGAACACACAAGCCTTGAAACTTCCCATTACTCCCACCCAGAACACATGAGCACTTGAAACTTCCCATTACATCCACCACCCAGACCAGAACACACAAGCCTTGAAACTTCCCATTACACCCACCCAGAATAGACAAGCCTTGAAACTTCCCATTACATCCACCCAGAACACATGAGCACTTGAAACTTCCCATTACATCCACCCAGAACACACAAGCCTTGAAACTTCCCATTACATCCACCCAGAACACACAAATAACGACCTCAAGCATGACATAATCACCTCGCTATGACTGGAATGTGCTGAGCATGCAACAAATTCATTTTACCTGTCCCATCGGTGTAAGGATGGTAAGAGATGGTTCTCGTCAAGGACCTCCCACTGCCGATGTTGGAAGTGGCTACAAAGAGCTACCGAGATGGAAATGGTCGTAAAAAAAAAGCAATAAGTAAAATTCTGTGGCAACTGTGTACGATGATATTGGAATATCTGTGTAGCTTCATGGCTTTGTAACCCAACCCGCCCCTGTCAAGGGAGGGACTTCAATGCTCACATGACTACCACACCATTGCTCTGTGCTAATTTCACAACAATAACCTTGTCTCTTGTGAAGGCAAAGAATTCGTCATCCACGTATCTCTCCACCTGAGGGCTCTCGTACATGGCAGCACCCAGTTTCTTCCTGAAGTTCGCCAAGATGCCAATGAACTTGTAGAGGTCAAAATTCATATCGTAGTGTGGCCACAGGGATTCTCGGTTGTGCTCGAGATCGCCAGCTTCTCCTGAAAAAGCCTGCTCCGTTCCGTAGTAGACTATGGGGATACCCTACAAGGAAAACCATGTGTCTGTAGGGGCAGGGCTGTACACAGACATTTTTCCAAGGGGGGGAAGGCGGACTAGGAGTATGGAAAAAAGGAGGAGGGGGGGAGGGGGCCTGGCCCAGTATTATAAGCTATTAAAATCTCAAAATTTTAAAGGGAGAGGGGCAAGAATGAAAAATAGGGGAGGGCTAATGCCCCCATGTCCCCCCTAAATACACCCCTGGGGATGGAGGGGAAGTTCATTTGATGGTCCATTATGAAACTACAGCAACACAGGATATTTTTGAGAAGTTAAATGTTCGCATATGGTAATTAACATATTCTAACCCATGAAAGAAGCAACCATTAGATAACTTGGCAATATTCAATACTCCTCCATATGCTAGAACATTCCAAGCAAGAAACCATTTGTGAGAACATTCACAGAGTGACAACAATTGAAACAAGCACGAGAAAGTTGGGGAGGGAGAGGAGGAGGGAGAGGAGAGAGGGAGAGGAGGAGGGAGAGGAGGAGGGAGAGGAGGAGGGAGAGGAGGAGGAGGGAGAGGAGGAGGAGGGAGAGGAGGAGGGAGAGGAGGGGGGAGAGGAGGAGGGAGAGGAGGAGGGAGAGGAGGGAGAGGAGGAGGGAGAGGAGGAGGGAGAGGAGGAGGGAGAGGAGGGAGAGGAGGAGGGAGAGGAGGAGGGAGAGGAGGAGGGAGAGGAGGAGGGAGAGGAGGAGGGAGAGGAGGAGGGAGAGGAGGAGGGAGAGGAGGGAGAGGAGGAGGGAGAGGAGGAGGGAGAGGAGGAGGGAGAGGAGGAGGGAGAGGAGGGAGAGGAGGAGGGAGAGGAGGAGGGAGAGGAGGAGGGAGAGGAGGAGGGAGAGGAGGAGGGAGAGGAGGAGGGAGAGGAGGTGGGAGAGGAGGAGGGAGAGGAGGAGGGAGAGGAGGAGGGAGAGGAGGATAGGGAAGAGGAGGAGGAAGAGGAGGAGGAAGAGGAGGGAGGAGGAAGTGAGGAGGGAGAGGAGGAGGAGGAAGAGGGAGAGGAGGAAGTGAGGAGGAGAGGAGGAGGAGGAGGAGGAAGTGAGGAGGGAGAGGAGGAGGAGGAGGGAAGAGGGAGAGGAGGAGGAGGAGGAAGTACTACTTGTTGTTTGCCATTCCAAAACAAGTTTGTTTGTACAAATAGTGCGTGTGCCCTTTTTGTTGCTGCTGAGCCACAACCTTCTACAACGTGTGGACAAATATCCCTTCTACAAATAGCCACTGTGCCGGCTAAAACCGGGTCTGGACAAGGCCATTTGTGTGTTAACAACACAACACATTGTCACAACCCCATCGCTGACCTCTGCATAAATTACATACGCCAGCCCGTTCTTGAGCAAATTCCAGTCTCGCTGATTGTGCAAGAAACGATCGTTGTCGTGGTTGTCCAAGAAGTTACCAAGAATCGACACATCCTTGAAGACAGAGTTTGCGCTGATGCCGTCGTGGATCAGGCGCATGCTTTGCCTCTTCTGGAACACATTCAAGAGTGCATAGTACATGGGATAGTTGAGGGTTCCGTCCACGCAACCCTGATAGCCAGAGACGTAGCGTGGGTCTCCGTTAAACACTTCTCCTACGGAATACACACCAGCTGCTTGTGTGTACTCGGCCCAAAAGTCTGCGTGGACCTCTGGAATCGTATCAATGCGAATGCCGTCCAAGTCATACTTCTGGATGACCTTCTGCACCCAGTTTTTTAGCGTGGAGCGAACGTAGGAATTGGACTGGTCCAAGTCGGCAGGTAGGCGATTCGACACACTTCTACCTGCATGTACGCACACGTATACAATATATGGTGATAGATTGGGGAGGATGCTGATAATTGGTTATAGTGGCCCACATCATGTCAGGTGCACGTATTCAAATTTTTCAAATATCCGATTTAAAAAAATACTGATGTGTAAACAGATGTAAAAGAGTGCTATTTGATTAGCATGAGCGTGGACTCACTTGGAGTTCAAAGTGCAAACCATGGATTTGCACTTGTGGCAGTCGGCCCAGACATTCTCACCTACCAAGAGCACATCTAGACATCAGTTAGCTAATCGACTTACAAACCATCTGACTAATTTTTGTCCTAGTTCAAGGTGGTCCATTAGTGGTGTCGTGGACTTCCAGAATTAACTATGGATGTACCTCCGGTGAACTTATTGCCAGCCCTAGTCCTACAGGCCTAGGCAGTACTGAGGTAGGCAAGATTGGACATCTACGGTTCACGCTGCCTAGCCAGTACTGAGGTGGGCAAGAGCTTTGAGCATTGGACATCCATGGTTGTTGCGAGCATTGGACATCATGGTTGTTGCTGCCTAGCCAGTATTGGGGTGGGCAAGAGCTTTGAGCATTGGACATCCACGGTTGTTGCTGCCTAGCCAGTATTGGGGTGGGCAAGAGCATTGGACATCCACGGTTGTTGCTGCCTAGCCAGTATTGAGGTGGGCAAGAGCTTTGAGCATTGGACATCCACGGTTGTTGCTGCCTAGCCAGTATATTGGGGTGGGCAAGAGCATTGGACATCCATGGTTGTTGCTGCCTAGCCAGTGTTGGGGTGGGAAAGAGCTTTGAGCATTGGACATCCACGGTTGTTGCTGCCTAGCCAGTATTGAGGTGGGCAAGAGCATTGGACATCATGGTTGTTGCTGGGGTTGACATAACCACAACCACACATCCACTTATGGCAAACTAAAGGTAGTGCTTCATTTATCTGGAATCATGAAGTCAAGGAGAGATACTAGAATGGCTGCTCCAGAAAGGCTTTGAAAAAGGTGGCAAGGGTATTGGGGAATATCATCATAGAGAAGCTGATGACATTAATTAATTATTGCCCTCACCAGCAATTCCCTACTTGAAAATAATAAATATAATAACAATTATTATTATAATAAATAATATAACATAAACAACAAAGAGTTCCTGCGAAACTTGGGGGACAGGATAAGGTGACACACAGGAGAATAGAAGGACCACTACCTGATACAGAGACCATCTGTGGCCATTCAGCATGGGATGGCTGCCTCGGGTTCAGGGGTCAGTGGGAAACTCTTGTCGATAATAATTATAAGGTTAGTTAACTAGTGTTTAATAATAATAATAATAATAATAATAATAATAATAATAATAATAATAATAATAATAATAATAATAATAATAATAATAATAATAATAATAATAATAATAATAATAATAATAATAATAATAATAAATACAACGACGACAACACAACTAGCTAGAATACAATATTAGGGCAAGGGCAAGCTAGAATACAAGACTAGGGCAAGGGCAAGCTAGAATACAAGATTAGGGCAAGGGCAAGCTAGAATACAAGACTAGGGCAAGGGCAAGCTAGAATACATGATTAGGGCAAGGGCAAGCTAGAATACAAGATTAGGGCAAGGGCAAGCTAGAATACAAGACTAGGGCAAGGGCAAGCTAGAATACAAGATTAGGGCAAGGGCAGTCTAGAATACGAGATTAGGGCAAGTGCAAGCTAGAATACAAGACTATGGCAAGGGCAAGCTAGAATACAAGACTAGGGCAAGGGCAAGCTAGAATACAAGATTAGGGCAAGGGCAAGCTAGAATACAAGACTAGGGTAAAGGCAAGCTAGAATACAACTAGGGTAAAGGCAAGCTAGAATACGAAGGGCTAGAATACAAGACTAGGGCAAGCTGGGCCAGAATAAACTCAGTGCAGTTCATTTTGGTGTCAAAAGATAACTCTCCTTGACTTCCTGAGTACTTATAAAAAAGAAGAAGAATAAAGAAGGAACATGTTAAGAGGTTCTTTTTATTTCTGTTATGTTATAGTATTGGGGGGAGGGGGAGGGGACTTGCTTTTCAAGAGGTTTTCCCGAGTTCAATATGCTAGCCAGCACTGGGCAGTGGGCAAGCATTTATGTTTCAGAAGTTCCCTGTCTTGCTAGGCCCCTGTCGTAGGAGTTTAGTAACCTTTTGTTGTGTGCCTTGCCGATGTCCATCCTCATCAGTGTCTCCACCAACCATGATGAAAAACACTAGATTGGACTCACCGACACAACTTCCAAGGCAGGTTACACAAGCCACCAGCTCACCCTCAACCATGAAGACAAAAGAAACAGATCTGCACTCTCTAAATTCTTATGGAAACACAAAGACACCAACATGCAGGACACCATAAAATGGACAGAGTGCCATTTTGCTCAACTACATTGCATCACAGAAACTCTCCACATCTCTACTCAGACAAACAAAGAACTCGAAATGAATTCCTCTCCAAGTGTAGACACAACCACAAGTTCCTCCTAAAAAAACCCACCCATTGCCACCTACACCTGTCAATCACCTTATCTACACATCCACCATTCCAGCGCGTATATGCCTACCTCTCGGCTCAACTCCTCATTGATGATTGCTTAGGCATGAAACTACAGCAGGACCAGCCGATTCTAAAATTGTTACTATTATTATTATTACTACTACTACTACTATTAATGACCTGGCTTTGATTAGTGAAGTCTGTGATGAGGCAGAACGAGTGGTAATGTTCTCTGTGATTGAAAGGAAAATAATTGGAGAAGTTGTCCCAGTCGCCAAACTTCTGATTGCCAACATGGTTTCCAACACTAACACATAACAAGAGAGAAACATGTTAAACATGTCTCAATATTAGACACCATTCATTTTCAGAGAATCCAACGTACAGCACGATGATGATCACAGAATTCCACACAAAGTGCACCACTAGTGTGTGTGTATATCTGCATGTGTGTCTGGGTGTGTGCATGCATGTCTGTGTGTGTGCGTGCATGCCATGCGTGCATGTGTCTGTGCGTGCATGCGTGTCTGTGTGTGTGATTGTAAATACGCACACGTCAAGCATAACCCAGATGTCTCTCTTGTGGCATTCCTTGACTAGTTCCTCGAGTCCCTCCTCTGAGCCAAAGTGCTGGTTGATCTTGGTGATATCCTTTTGCCAGTAACCATGGTAGCCTTTGTCCGTTTGATCAGGAATGGGAGAGATCCAGATGGCATTTGCTCCCAGGCCCTGAATGTAGTCTAGCTTTCCCACTATCCCCTTGAATGTTCCTCCGCAGTAATCCGTGAGGTCCGAGCAGGATGAAGAATCATTATTATACGTGGCAAAACGATCAGTGAGCAGCTGAAGAAATCATAATTTAAAGCATGACCTATTACAACACACACCTTGCATGCATCTTGTCAAGCGTCACCATGACAATGGCACCATGTTGAAGGACAGAACTGCCACAGGCATACAGCAGTGTACATGTAAGTACATGCACGCATAGTTGGCTAGGGAAACCAACACCCACTGGCTTGCTGGTTGTATTGCCAGGTGTTGGCCGTACCTATGATGTGACTATCCATATGTGCTTCTCTCCCTCCCTCTCTCCACTCTTTTGGCCCCCTGCCTCACTCTTTTCCCCTTCCATCCTTCCACCTCGATCATTCTTTTGGGCCCTTCTGGTCTTTTCCCCCCTGCCTTCTGTTTCTCCTTCTTCCCCTTTTTTGTGTGTGTAGTTCACCCTATACAGTTCAACAATAGCTGCAAGGAGGACTTTTCAGAGTTCAAAGGAAAGTCTATCGGGAAAGCTAGCACTCACCATATGGCTTCATCCATTAATGTCTGAAGGAAAATCAACAAAGCTCATTATCAGCTAAAACTCACTTAGCAGCTTCTCAAGTGGCAGCCCCCCAAAACATTCTCTTGAAATTCATCTTCAAGGATCTAGTCCCCCCATCATATATACAATAGGTCCTGAAGATAATCAATCCCCCCCTCCAATACATGTCCACAACTAATGCTTCTCAATGAAAATGCCTCGGGCATGTAAGTTCGTTAATGACGCTTGTTTGTGAAGTTCTCCTGTGCATCTCTACTCAATGTCCTCGCATGATTCCTGATAGGATATCTTGTAAAGATCATGGCTGATTTTGAAACATTTCTGGACAAGATCTTGAAATGATCATGGAGAGATCCTGCCGTGATCTTTGAGAGATCTTGGCATGATCCTCGAGAGATATTGACATGATCCTGGAGAGATCTTGACATGATGCTTGAGAGATCCTGCCATGATCCTTCAGAGGTCCTGACATGATCCTTGAGAAATCTTGACATGATCATTGAGAAATCTGGACATGATCCTTGAGAAATCTTGACATGATCCTTGAGAAATCTTGACATGATCCTTGAGAAATCTTGACATGATCCTGGAGAGATCTTGACATGATCCTTGAGAGTTCCTGACCCGATCCTACCATGATACTTAGACAACATCTTGACATAGCTTTTTCTAAAGAAGAAAACAGTATAGCAGCAGTATTTCTCAAGAGCTAAAAGGAGTGAGGCAAATATCATCAGTGCAATGGCACTTCATTCATTGCGAGTTCCTCATCAATGCATTTGATGTTCTCTTTATTTTCACACTTCCCACAATCATGACACTTCATTCGTTCTTAACAAAAGTTTCTTCCTAACTTCGACCATTCTCTTTTCAATGCAAGCTTTGAGGAAGATAGTCCTCTTCGAAGACTTGTAAACCAGAGAGGAACCAATTACATCCTCTTACAATGACCTTCTCAATAATCAACTTTAAATTGTACTCTCTCAACGTTTCGACTAGATGCTCTAGCCTTCATCAGGTACTTATCAAAAAGGAGCATCGCTCATCAACTAGCTTTTATGACATTTTGTACGGCCTTTCAGCCATTCATTTACTGTATGGCCTAACCTATGGGCTGTTATGAGCCATACAGTAAGCAAATTTTCATGTACAACTTACTCTTGAGCTCTTCCAAAGAACACGCATTAAACATTGTACTCTTCGGTTTCTTTTGTCTCCTCCACAACCTTAATGGTAAAAAAATTTCCATTACCAACAGCAGTTCCTTAGAAAACTTCTCTCTGCTCATCTTAATAATGGTGGTAAACAGCACAGTTATATTAAACTATATGGAACAGAGCAATGGTCCAAAAGTTGGCATGGAACATAGCACGTGGTCTAAAGCTGGCCTAGAACAAAGCACGTATAAAGCTGGCCTGGAACAGCCTGGAACAGAGTACATGGTCTAAAGCCAGCCTGGAACAGAGCACATGATCTAAAGCTGGCCTGAAACAGAGCACATGATCTAAAGCTGGCCTGGAACAAAGCACGTACAAAGCTGGCCTGGAACAGAGTACATGGTCTAAAGTTGGTCAGGAACAGAGCACATGGTCTAAAGCCAGCCTGGAACAGAGCACATGATCTAAAGCTGGCCTGGAACAAAGCACGTATAAAGCCGGCCTGGAACAGAGCACATGGTCTAAAGCTGGCCTGGAACAGAGCACATGGTATAAAGCTGGCCTGAAACATTGGCCTAAGGGGTGTGAAATTCCTGAAATAAACACTTGTGTATCAATCTAATCAAAATTTTACCACCCATGTCGTTGTATGAAAAAGAGACAACACTTCCCAAAGTGTACTCCATCAGGTCAATACAATCCTCCTCTCTAACTGAATATGAAAGATAGCATTAGGAGAAGCTATCAACGTTACAGAAGCACCAATATTACATTCAATTGACCAAAAGTTTGAAAAATTAATTCATTATTTATTGCCGTGAGATTTCAATAATTCTGTCTCTGCCTGCTTTTAATTTTTCTGTTCCTAGACTGATTCAGGCCCCGCCTTGACCGGCGAAAGGAAGTGCTAGCTGCATTTTCCATCAATAAATAGCAAAGTGCAAATTTCATGTAATTCTCACGATTGACAAATCAAAAACACTACAACCACTTAGTAGCCTTGCCTGCCATGTCCAGTCTCAAACATGACATTGCCTATAGTTGAGTATTGTTATGAATGAAAGTCTAATCATGGTATATACTCCTTTGACAAGGACTCTCTAAAGAAAGTTAGCAGCTCTTTGAAATTTAAATGATTCCACTGGACATTTTGTTTAAAATTATCCCAACCACCGAAACAAACTAACGTCACATTTCAGGAGTGAACAGCTTCATCAGCATCAGACAACAATAGTGAACACTATAAATGCCATCATTTCGCTTTAGACAACAGTAGTAGTAGTAGCACACTATAAATGCCATCATTTCTTAACAGTCATCAGCATTAGACAACAGTAGTAGTAGTAGTAGCACACTATAAATGCCATCATTTCTTAACAGTCATCAGCATTAGACAACAGTAGTAGTAGTAGTAGCACACTATAAATGCCATCATTTCTTAACTGTCATCAGCATTAGACAACAGTAGTAGTAGTAGTACACTATAAATGCCATCATTTCTTAACTGTCATCAGCATTAGACAACAGTAGTAGTAGTAGTAGCACACTATAAATGCCATCATTTCTTAACTGTCATCAGCATTAGACAACAGTAGTAGTAGTAGTAGCACACTATAAATGCCATCATTTCTTTAAGTCAACAACCTTCAATAATCAAATTAAATGCAACGTGTATGACATGCAAGCTTCCCAAGAAACCACTGACTACTACAAATACAGTGTGGTCTTCAGTAATGAGCACTTTTCTTCTTATTGTGTTGTAGGAGGTCACAAAACCACATCATTGTCCTAAAACTGTCTCCATTATTGACAAATCAAACTAAGTTAATGATGAGATGTGGCAATATTCTCCACATGAGGTAACTCATCATAGAGAAGCTACTTACTTCATGTGTCTTGCTCCCTAGCTACATGGCCTCACTCCCTAGCTACATGTCCTCACTCCCTAGCTACATGTCCTCACTCCCTAGCTACATGTCCTCACTCCCTAGCTACATGGCCTCACTCCCTAGCTACATGTCCTCACTCCCTAGCTACATGTCCTCACTCCCTAGCTACATGTCCTCACTCCCTAGTTACATGTCCTCACTCCCTAGCTACGTGTCCTCACTCCCTAGCTACGTGTCCTCACTCCCTAGCTACGTGTCCTCACTCCCTAGCTACATGGCCTCACTCCCTAGCTACATGTCCTCACTCCCTAGCTACATGTCCTCACTCCCTAGCTACGTGTCCTCACTCCCTAGCTACGTGTCCTCACTCCCTAGCTACGTGTCCTCACTCCCTAGCTACGTGTCCTCACTCCCTAGCTACATGTCCTCACTCCCTAGCTACATGTCCTCACTCCCTAGCTACATGGCCTCACTCCCTAGCTACGTGTCCTCACTCCCTAGCTACGTGTCCTCACTCCCTAGTTACGTGTCCTCACTCCCTAGCTACATGTCCTCACTCCCTAGCTACATGGCCTCACTCCCTAGCTACATGGCCTCACTCCCTAGCTACATGTCCTCACTCCCTAGCTACATGTCCTCACTCCCTAGCTACATGTCCTCACTCCCTAGCTACATGTCCTCACTCCCTAGCTACATGTCCTCACTCCCTAGCTACATGTCCTCACTCCCTAGCTACATGTCCTCACTCCCTAGCTACATGTCCTCACTCCCTAGCTACATGTCCTCACTCCCTAGCTACATGTCCTCACTCCCTAGCTACGTGTCCTCACTCCCTAGCTACGTGTCCTCACTCCCTAGCTACGTGTCCTCACTCCCTAGCTACGTGTCCTCACTCCCTAGCTACGTGTCCTCACTCCCTAGCTACGTGTCCTCACTCCCTAGCTACGTGTCCTCACTCCCTAGCTACGTGTCCTCACTCCCTAGCTACATGTCCTCACTCCCTAGCTACGTGTCCTCACTCCCTAGCTACGTGTCCTCACTCCCTAGCTACGTGTCCTCACTCCCTAGCTACATGTCCTCACTCCCTAGCTACATGTCCTCACTCCCTAGCTACATGTCCTCACTCCCTAGCTACATGTCCTCACTCCCTAGCTACATGTCCTCACTCCCTAGCTACATGGCCTCACTCCCTAGCTACATGTCCTCACTCCCTAGCTACATGTCCTCACTCCCTAGCTACATGTCCTCACTCCCTAGCTACATGTCCTCACTCCCTAGCTACATGTCCTCACTCCCTAGCTACGTGTCCTCACTCCCTAGCTACGTGTCCTCACTCCCTAGCTACGTGTCCTCACTCCCTAGCTACGTGTCCTCACTCCCTAGCTACATGTCCTCACTCCCTAGCTACATGTCCTCACTCCCTAGCTACATGTCCTCACTCCCTAGCTACATGTCCTCACTCCCTAGCTACGTGTCCTCACTCCCTAGCTACGTGTCCTCACTCCCTAGCTACGTGTCCTCACTCCCTAGCTACATGTCCTCACTCCCTAGCTACATGTCCTCACTCCCTAGCTACATGTCCTCACTCCCTAGCTACATGTCCTCACTCCCTAGCTACATGTCCTCACTCCCTAGCTACATGTCCTCACTCCCTAGCTACATGTCCTCACTCCCTAGCTACATGTCCTCACTCCCTAGCTACATGTCCTCACTCCCTAGCTACATGTCCTCACTCCCTAGCTACATGTCCTCACTCCCTAGCTACATGTCCTCACTCCCTAGCTACATGTCCTCACTCCCTAGCTACATGTCCTCACTCCCTAGCTACATGTCCTCACTCCCTAGCTACATGTCCTCACTCCCTAGCTACATGTCCTCACTCCCTAGCTACATGTCCTCACTCCCTAGCTACATGTCCTCACTCCCTAGCTACATGTCCTCACTCCCTAGCTACATGTCCTCACTCCCTAGCTACATGTCCTCACTCCCTAGCTACGTGTCCTCACTCCCTAGCTACGTGTCCTCACTCCCTAGCTACGTGGCCTCACTCCCTAGCTACGTGGCCTCACTCCCTAGCTACGTGGCCTCACTCCCTAGCTACGTGTCCTCACTCCCTAGCTACGTGTCCTCACTCCCTAGCTACATGTCCTCACTCCCTAGCTACATGTCCTCACTCCCTAGCTACATGTCCTCACTCCCTAGCTACATGTCCTCACTCCCTAGCTACATGTCCTCACTCCCTAGCTACATGTCCTCACTCCCTAGCTACATGTCCTCACTCCCTAGCTACATGTCCTCACTCCCTAGCTACATGTCCTCACTCCCTAGCTACATGTCCTCACTCCCTAGCTACATGTCCTCACTCCCTAGCTACATGTCCTCACTCCCTAGCTACATGTCCTCACTCCCTAGCTACATGTCCTCACTCCCTAGCTACATGTCCTCACTCCCTAGCTACGTGTCCTCACTCCCTAGCTACATGTCCTCACTCCCTAGCTACGTGTCCTCACTCCCTAGCTACATGTCCTCACTCCCTAGCTACGTGTCCTCACTCCCTAGCTACGTGTCCTCACTCCCTAGCTACGTGGCCTCACTCCCTAGCTACGTGTCCTCACTCCCTAGCTACGTGTCCTCACTCCCTAGCTACGTGTCCTCACTCCCTAGCTACATGTCCTCACTCCCTAGCTACATGTCCTCACTCCCTAGCTACGTGTCCTCACTCCCTAGCTACGTGTCCTCACTCCCTAGCTACATGTCCTCACTCCCTAGCTACATGTCCTCACTCCCTAGCTACATGTCCCCACTCCCTAGCTACATGTCCTCACCCCCTAGCTACATGGCCTCACTCCCTAGCTACATGTCCTCACTCCCTAGCTACATGTCCTCACTCCCTAGCTACATGGCCTCACTCCCTAGCTACATGTCCTCACCCCCTAGCTACATGGCCTCACTCCCTAGCTACATGTCCTCACTCCCTAGCTACATGTCCTCACTCCCTAGCTACATGGCCTCACTCCCTAGCTACATGTCCTCACCTCTTACTCACTCGATATCTTGAAATATTTCAATCAATATAACTAAATGTGAATAGTCACGTGTGTATAGCTGTGATTTGTATATGCTATTGCTTCTTATTCAAGAATTCAGATGATGTTTTCCAGCTCCACTAATGGGATGGGCGCAACACCTCATGCCCAGCTTTGTTACGATCGTTAAATGATACGCTGGCTACACCTAATATGGAGGGATCTTTCAAATATTTTGTCCCCGAGCATGGCTCGATCTGGTCGAAATATCTCCCCCGCTAATTGGGAACATTCGTTCCTCTGGGCACTCTATCATGAAATGTGCTCCAAGGAAAGGCAGGCCTTTCATCCCCTCATTATTCTGCCTACTTACACACAATACCATCCACAAGAACCAGTGCTGGAAAAACAAAGCTAATACTCATTCAGAACAGAGGAAAATAATAATCCAGGTTGGTACACCAATACATTGACATGATTCGCTCATCATAAAGATGCCTTCCGACTGCTCTCTATCCTTATCCTTGAGATTTGGCTGGCAACCGCAAATCTTCTTTCAAAATGTGCGTGCAAAATCATTACTTCCTTCTTTCATTTCCTGTAAGTTTCCTCCACTTTCCTTTGCTTTTGAAGTCATTCAAACTGTTTGTCAGTTGAAGCAAAATATATGACATTCCAAATCCGTAGAGCGTACATAATCAGACATAATTACGGTTACTTTTACTCTCAACAATTGTTCTAAAAAATTGAATCCCAATTACAATTAATTGCGCATATTGTGGAATCAATTTTAATCTATTACGATTATAATTGTGATCGACTTCAACTCGGGTTCAGTTTGCTCGTGAGCTCTACATCAAATCAAATGAAGCACAGTGGGTGTCATTCAGAATTGGTCAGACAGGCTATCTTGATACAATCTTGAGGAGTTCCAGTCAGGAAAAACTCGAGTTCTGCCAAGTTATTCCAGGGCACAAACATAAGTGAATAGTGTCAGGATCCACTCAAGTCAACTTGACACAAACAAGAATGAATCATGTCAGGATCCACTCAAGTCAACTTGACACAAACATGAGTGAACCATGCCCGGATCCAGTCAAGTCAACTTGACACAAACATGAGTGAACCGTGCCCGGATCCACTCAAGTCAACTTCACACAAACAAGAGTGAATCGTGTCAGGATCCACTCAAGTCAACTTGACACAAACATGAGTGAACCTCGTCCAGATCCACTCAAGTCAACTTGACACAAACATGAGTGAACCTCGTCCAGATCCACTCAAGTCAACTTGACACAAACAAGAGTGAATCATGTCAGGATCCACTCAAGTTGACTTGACACAAACAAGAGTGAAGCAGAACCATGCCCGGATCCACTCAAGTCAACTTGACACAAACAAGAGTGAATTGTGTCAGGATCCACTCAAGTCAACTTGACACATATCACGAGTGAATCGTGTCCACTCAAGTTCAACCATGTCAACTGATCATGGCAAAATCTTGATAGTACACTGTCAAGATAATGGCGAGTTAGGTGTTGCCTTGATGCTTCTTGGTAATTCTTGTGCAAGAACCTGCAAGATCTTGAGGAATATTTTGAGTAGGGATGACATGTGCTGCACAACAAGAAGAGAAGACATGTTAGAAAGCAGTCACTAATTTAGAGATCCAGAAGCTCAAAGATGGACTTTGCTGAATCTGGACTCAGACAGCTCTCCACCTTTAAACTACAATTATATAAACAACAACAACAACAACAAACAACAAATATTAACTAGAAAAAATAATTGGACGACTTGAAAAAAGTGGGGGAAAAGGACATGCTGTACCCATGTATGCTGTACCCATGTATGTAGACCACAAGCAGGTAGACAACCCTTTACCATTCAAAATCATGTCCAACTGCTTTTTAAAAAGATATAGAATGATAGGTGTGCATGATTTTAAAAAGTAAAAAGGTGTCTAATTGGTGTCTAATTGGCATATGATTTTAATGGGCTGGTTGTGATCTCATGTACTTAGCATCCACATGGTTGGGGCACCTAAGCTGTGTCATAGTATATGGCTACTTAGCATCCACATGTGTGTCCCATTGGTTGGGGCACCTAAGCTGTGTCATACCATATGGCTACTTAGCAACCACATGTGTGTCCCATTGGTTGGGGCACCTAAGCTGTGTCATAGTATATGGCTACTTAGCAACCACATGTGTCTCCCATTGTTTTGGGGCACCTAAGCTGTGTCATAGTATATGACTACTTAGCATCCACATGTGTGTCCCATTGTTTTGGGGCACCTAAGCTGTGTCACAGTATATGGCTACTTAGCAACCACATGTGTGTCCCATTGGTTGGGGCACCTAAGCTGTGCCATAGTATATGGCTACTTAGCAACCACATGTGTGTCCCATTGGTTGGGGCACCTAAGCTGTGTCATAGTATATGGCTACTTAGCAGCTGACCGTTCTAGAAGCTGTTACTCCATCTACAACAAAATGTAAACAACTTATACCTACTCTGAGAAAAGCACACTTTTTGCACAATATACCTCAGAGGCATCGTGGGTATTTCCTCTATCTTCCTTCAAACTTCTGTGAGATGGAAGCAGGTCCTCTAGTAAGCGATTAGAAAACACTTCCTTGAAGAAAGGGGGGGAAAGGAAGAAAACACCTGGGAGTTATAGCTACTGTGAAATTCCATGGAGCTTCAGTTCAAAAGTTCATCCTCCCTCCCCGCAACCATGCCCTGAGAAGCGGTGTCTATGGGGTTTGGTTGGTCAACACAAATAATTGTAGTCCATGTGCGTGTGTGTGGGTACATGTGCATGCATGTGTGCACATGTACATCATAAATAGGAAGGATCATCAACCTAAGTACGAGCAGATTGTTAAACACAAATAAGAATTATAACATAATATGCATGCGTGCCTACAGGTGTGGACATTCACTTGGTAAACAGTCGGGGCAAGCAGGAATTTCCATGACATAACCCATGATAGAACCGAGAGAACAACTGCACACTCAGCCTGAATGCAAAGAAGCAGTAAATACACTGAGAGAAGACCGCAAGCAATTGTGGCCACAACTAGACTTGAGGCTCTACATTAGCAGGCTTGGCTGAGGGGCTTAGGTCAAAATGCCTTACAGTGTGTGATAATTGGTCAGCGAATGAAGTGTGAAGCCTCACAAGTGAGTTGAATGGGCGAGTTGATTGCCATGCATGTCGTAAATGTCCCGTTAATGTCCCATAGAGTAGGAAGAAAGAATCATTCCCTGTGATCACAAAAGAAAGCTGAGAGAATTCAGGAATTGGTATTCTGTGGAAATGAGTGGCTTGCACTATTCCCATGAACTGCCAGAATCAAGCCTTGGCATATAGTAGCAGCTGCCACAGCTGCAGTGGTTTGTAGCTATATCTTTTGCTTGGCACTGGAGGGTAGCTTCAGACTTCCTTCTAAGCAGTTGTAGATCCAGGGATAACTAATTGGGAATCTCAGTAGAGTTATGTAGCTGCCTTTAGGCTTGACACTGCATTTTACAAATCTTGAATCATGAGGGGAAAATCATCCCTGCTATTGTGGCAATGAAATTGAATGGACCCATCAGCATTCAGAGGGTTCAAGCATCTGCATGCATGTGGAAGAAAGAGGTGGCCCCTGCAAGAGCCAAGAAGGCCAAGAGAAGTGCCCTGTTAGCTGGTGTATCAGTAAGAGCAGAGGAATGAATGTACCAAGCAGTTCATGAAGATAATTCTGCATCTGAAAGTTAATGACCAAGAATACTCATTAAAAAAAAGGAAAACGATTCGTCCAAGATTACGTTAAAAATATTATTTTGAATGTTATCTGTCCTAAATAAGAGCAGGAAATGGTCCAAAATAGGTCAGTCGAACAAAATAGGTCAGTCATCTAAATATGAATAAGAATGGCCAGTCCTAAATATGAATAAGAATGACTCACTAGTCTTAAATATGAATAAGAATGGCTCACCAGTCCTAAATATGAATAAGAATGGCTCACCAGTCCTAAATATGAATAAGAATAACTCACTAGTCCTAAATATGAATAAGAATGGCTCACCAGTCCTAAATATGAATAAGAATGGCTCACCAGTCCTAAATATGAATAAGAATGGCTCACCAGTCCTAAATATGAATAAGAATGGCTCACCAGTCCTAAATATGAATAAGAATGGCTCACCAGTCCTAAATATGAATAAGAATGACTCACCAGTCCTAAATATGAATAAGAATAACTCACTAGTCCTAAATATGAATAAGAATGGCTCACCAGTCCTAAATATAAATAAGAATGACTCACCAGTCCTAAATATAAATAAGAATGACTCACCAGTCCTAAATATGAATAAGAATGGCTCACCAGTCCTAAATATGAATAAGAATGACTCACTAGTCATAAATATGAATAAGAATGGCTCACCAGTCCTAAATATGAATAAGAATGACTCACCAGTCCTAAATATGAATAAGAATGGCTCACCAGTCCTAAATATGAATAAGAATGGCTCACCAGTCCTAAATATGAATAAGAATGACTCACCAGTCCTAAATATGAATAAGAATGACTCACCAGTCCTAAATATGAATAAGAATGACTCACCAGTCCTAAATATGAATAAGAATGGCTCACCAGTCCTAAATATGAATAAGAATGGCTCACCAGTCCTAAATATGAATAAGAATGGCTCACCAGTCCTAAATATGAATAAGAATGGCTCACCAGTCCTAAATATGAATAAGAATGGCTCACCAGTCCTAAATATGAATAAGAATGGCTCACCAGTCCTAAATATGAATAAGAATGGCTCACCAGTCCTAAATATGAATAAGAATGGCTCACCAGTTCTAAATATGAATAAGAATGACTCACCAGTCCTAAATATGAATAAGAATGGCTCACCAGTTCTAAGTATGAATAAGAATGGCTCACCAGTCCTAAATATGAATAAGAATGGCTCACCAGTTCTAAATATGAATAAGAATGACTCACCAGTCCTAAATATGAATAAGAATGGCTCACCAGTTCTAAATATGAATAAGAATGGCTCACCAGTCCTAAATATGAATAAGAATGGCTCACCAGTCCTAAATATGAATAAGAATGACTCACCAGTCCTAAATATGAATAAGAATGGCTCACCAGTCCTAAATATGAATAAGAAGGACTCACCAGTCCTAAATATGAATAAGAATGGCTCATCAGTCCTAAATATGAATAAGAATGGCTCACCAGTCCTAAATATGAATAAGAATGGCTCACCAGTCCTAAATATGAATAAGAATGACTCACCAGTCCTATATATGAATAAGAATGACTCACCAGTCCTAAATATGAATAAGAATGGCTCACCAGTCCTAAATATGAATAAGAATGACTCACCATTCTAAATATGAATAAGAATGGCTCACCAGTCCTAAGAATGACTCACAAGTCCTAAATATGAATAAGAATGACTCACCAGTCCTAAATATGAATAAGAATGACTCACCAGTCCTAAATATGAATAAGAATGACTCACCAGTCCTAAATATGAATAAGAATGGCTCACCAGTCCTAAATATGAATAAGAATGACTCACCAGTCTTAAATATGAATAAGAATGGCTCACCAGTCCTAAATATGAATAAGAATGGCTCACCAGTCCTAAATATGAATAAGAATGGCTCACCAGTCCTAAATATGAATAAGAATGACTCATCAGTCCTAAACATGAATAAGAATGACTCACCAGTCCTAAATATGAATAAGAATGGCTCACCAGTCCTAAATATGAATAAGAATGACTCACCAGTCTTAAATATGAATAAGAATGGCTCACCAGTCCTAAATATGAATAAGAATGGCTCACCAGTCCTAAATATGAATAAGAATGGCTCACCAGTCCTAAATATGAATAAGAATGACTCACCAGTCCTAAATATGAATAAGAATGGCTCACCAGTCCTAAATATGAATAAGAATGACTCACCAGTCCTAAATATAAATAAGAATGACTCACCAGTCCTAAATATGAATAAGAATGGCTCACCAGTCCTAAATATGAATAAGAATGGCTCACCAGTCCTAAATATAAATAAGAATGACTCACCAGTTCTAAATATGAATAAGAATGACTCACCAGTCTTAAATATGAATAAGAATGGCTCACCAATCCTAAATATGAATAAGAATGACTCACCAGTCCTAAATATGAATAAGAATGGCTCACCAGAGATATGAATAAGAATGACTCACCAGTCCTAAATATGAATAAGAATGACTCACCAGTCCTAAATATGAATGACTCACCAGTCCTAAATACGAATAAGAATGGCTCACCAGTCCCAAATATGAATAAGAATGGCTCACCAGTCCTAAATATGAATAAGAATGGCTCACCAGTCCTAAATATGAATAAGAATGACTCACCAGTCCTAAATATGAATAAGAATGGCTCACCAGTCCTAAATATGAATAAGAATGACTCACCAGTCCTAAGAATGACTCACCAGTCCTAAATATGAATAAGAATGACTCACCAGTCCTAAATATGAATAAGAATGGCTCACCAGTTCTAAATATGAATAAGAATGACTCACCAGTCCTAAATATGAATAAGAATAGCTCACCAGTTCTAAATATTAATAAGAATGGCTCACCAGTCCTAAATATGAATAAGAATGGCTCACCAGTCCTAAATATGAATAAGAATGACTCACCAGTCCTAAATATGAATAAGAATGACTCACCAGTCCTAAATATGAATAAGAATGACTCACCAGTCCTAAATATGAATAAGAATGACTCACCAGTCCTAAATATGAATAAGAATGACTCACCAGCCTAAATATGAATAAGAATGGCTCACCAGTACTAAATATGAATAAGAATGACTCACCAGTCCTAAATATGAATAAGAATGGCTCACCAGTCCTAAATATGAATAAGAATGACTCACCAGTCCTATATGAATAAGAATGACTCACCAGTCCTAAATATGAATAAGAATGGCTCACCAGTCCTAAATATAAATAAGAATGACTCACCAGTCCTAAATATGAATAAGAATGACTCACCAGTCATAAATATGAATAAGAATGGCTCACCAGTCCTAAATATAAATAAGAATGACTCACCAGTCCTAAATATGAATAAGAATGACTCACCAGTCCTAAATATGAATAAGAATGACTCACCAGTCCTAAATATGAATAAGAATGGCTCACCAGTCCTAAATATAAATAAGAATGACTCACCAGTCTTAAATATGAATAAGAATGGCTCACCAATCCTAAATATGAATAAGAATGACTCACCAGTCCTAAATATGAATAAGAATGGCTCACCAGAGATATGAATAAGAATGACTCACCAGTCCTAAATATGAATAAGAATGGCTCACCAGTCCTAAATATGAATAAGAATGACTCACCAGTCCTAAATATGAATTAAAGAATGGCTCACCAGTCCTAAATATGAATAAGAATGACTCACCAGTCCCAAATATGAATAAGAATGGCTCACCAGTCCTAAATATGAATAAGAATGGCTCACCAGTCCTAAATATGAATAAGAATGACTCACCAGTCCTAAATATGAATAAGAATGGCTCACCAGTCCTAAACATGAATAAGAATGACTCACCAGTCCTAAATATGAATAAGAATGACTCACCAGTCCTAAATATGAATAAGAATGGCTCACCAGTCCTAAATATGAATAAGAATGACTCACCATTCTAAATATTAATAAGAATGGCTCACCAGTCCTAAGAATGACTCACCAGTCCTAAATATGAATAAGAATGACTCACCAGTCCTAAATATGAATAAGAATGGCTCACCAGTTCTAAATATGAATAAGAATGACTCACCAGTCCTAAATATGAATAAGAATAGCTCACCAGTTCTAAATATTAATAAGAATGGCTCACCAGTCCTAAATATGAATAAGAATGGCTCACCAGTCCTAAATATGAATAAGAATGACTCACCAGTCTTAAATATGAATAAGAATGGCTCACCAGTCCTAAATATAAATAAGAATGACTCACCAGTCCTAAATATAAATAAGAATGACTCACCAGTCCTAAATATGAATAAGAATGACTCACCAGTCCTAAATATGAATAAGAATGACTCACCAGTCTTAAATATGAATAAGAATGGCTCACCAGTCCTAAATATAAATAAGAATGACTCACCAGTCCTAAATATGAATAAGAATGGCTCACCAGTCCTAAATATAAATAAGAATGACTCACCAGTCTTAAATATGAATAAGAATGGCTCACCAATCCTAAATATAAATAAGAATGACTCACCAGTCCTAAATATGAATAAGAATGACTCACCAGTCCTAAATATAAATAAGAATGACTCACCAGTCCTAAATATGAATAAGAATGACTCACCAGTCCTAAATATGAATAAGAATGACTCACCAGTCTTAAATATGAATAAGAATGGCTCACCAATCCTAAATATGAATAAGAATGACTCACCAGTCCTAAATATGAATAAGAATGGCTCACCAGAGATATGAATAAGAATGACTCACCAGTCCTAAATATGAATAAGAATGGCTCACCAGTCCTAAATATGAATAACAATGGCTCACCAGTCCTAACTATGAATAAGAATGACTCACCAGTCCTAAATATGAATTAAAGAATGGCTCACCAGTCCTAAATATGAATAAGAATGACTCACCAGTCCTAAATATAAATAAGAATGACTCACCAGTCCTAAATATGAATAAGAATGGCTCACCAGTCCTAAATATGAATAAGAATGGCTCACCAGTCCTAAATATAAATAAGAATGACTCACCAGTCCTAAATATGAATAAGAATGACTCACCAGTCTTAAATATGAATAAGAATGGCTCACCAATCCTAAATATGAATAAGAATGACTCACCAGTCCTAAATATGAATAAGAATGGCTCACCAGAGATATGAATAAGAATGACTCACCAGTCCTAAATATGAATAAGAATGACTCACCAGTCCTAAATATGAATGACTCACCAGTCCTAAATATGAATAAGAATGGCTCACCAGTCCCAAATATGAATAAGAATGGCTCACCAGTCCTAAATATGAATAAGAATGGCTCACCAGTCCTAAATATGAATAAGAATGACTCACCAGTCCTAAATATGAATAAGAATGGCTCACCAGTCCTAAATATGAATAAGAATGACTCACCAGTCCTAAGAATGACTCACCAGTCCTAAATATGAATAAGAATGACTCACCAGTCCTAAATATGAATAAGAATGGCTCACCAGTTCTAAATATGAATAAGAATGACTCACCAGTCCTAAATATGAATAAGAATAGCTCACCAGTTCTAAATATTAATAAGAATGGCTCACCAGTCCTAAATATGAATAAGAATGGCTCACCAGTCCTAAATATGAATAAGAATGACTCACCAGTCCTAAATATGAATAAGAATGACTCACCAGTCCTAAATATGAATAAGAATGACTCACCAGTCCTAAATATGAATAAGAATGACTCACCAGTCCTAAATATGAATAAGAATGACTCACCAGCCTAAATATGAATAAGAATGGCTCACCAGTACTAAATATGAATAAGAATGACTCACCAGTCCTAAATATGAATAAGAATGGCTCACCAGTCCTAAATATGAATAAGAATGACTCACCAGTCCTATATGAATAAGAATGACTCACCAGTCCTAAATATGAATAAGAATGGCTCACCAGTCCTAAATATAAATAAGAATGACTCACCAGTCCTAAATATGAATAAGAATGACTCACCAGTCATAAATATGAATAAGAATGGCTCACCAGTCCTAAATATAAATAAGAATGACTCACCAGTCCTAAATATGAATAAGAATGACTCACCAGTCCTAAATATGAATAAGAATGACTCACCAGTCCTAAATATGAATAAGAATGGCTCACCAGTCCTAAATATAAATAAGAATGACTCACCAGTCTTAAATATGAATAAGAATGGCTCACCAATCCTAAATATGAATAAGAATGACTCACCAGTCCTAAATATGAATAAGAATGGCTCACCAGAGATATGAATAAGAATGACTCACCAGTCCTAAATATGAATAAGAATGGCTCACCAGTCCTAAATATGAATAAGAATGACTCACCAGTCCTAAATATGAATTAAAGAATGGCTCACCAGTCCTAAATATGAATAAGAATGACTCACCAGTCCCAAATATGAATAAGAATGGCTCACCAGTCCTAAATATGAATAAGAATGGCTCACCAGTCCTAAATATGAATAAGAATGACTCACCAGTCCTAAATATGAATAAGAATGGCTCACCAGTCCTAAACATGAATAAGAATGACTCACCAGTCCTAAATATGAATAAGAATGACTCACCAGTCCTAAATATGAATAAGAATGGCTCACCAGTCCTAAATATGAATAAGAATGACTCACCATTCTAAATATTAATAAGAATGGCTCACCAGTCCTAAGAATGACTCACCAGTCCTAAATATGAATAAGAATGACTCACCAGTCCTAAATATGAATAAGAATGGCTCACCAGTTCTAAATATGAATAAGAATGACTCACCAGTCCTAAATATGAATAAGAATAGCTCACCAGTTCTAAATATTAATAAGAATGGCTCACCAGTCCTAAATATGAATAAGAATGGCTCACCAGTCCTAAATATGAATAAGAATGACTCACCAGTCTTAAATATGAATAAGAATGGCTCACCAGTCCTAAATATAAATAAGAATGACTCACCAGTCCTAAATATAAATAAGAATGACTCACCAGTCCTAAATATGAATAAGAATGACTCACCAGTCCTAAATATGAATAAGAATGACTCACCAGTCTTAAATATGAATAAGAATGGCTCACCAGTCCTAAATATAAATAAGAATGACTCACCAGTCCTAAATATGAATAAGAATGGCTCACCAGTCCTAAATATAAATAAGAATGACTCACCAGTCTTAAATATGAATAAGAATGGCTCACCAATCCTAAATATAAATAAGAATGACTCACCAGTCCTAAATATGAATAAGAATGACTCACCAGTCCTAAATATAAATAAGAATGACTCACCAGTCCTAAATATGAATAAGAATGACTCACCAGTCCTAAATATGAATAAGAATGACTCACCAGTCTTAAATATGAATAAGAATGGCTCACCAATCCTAAATATGAATAAGAATGACTCACCAGTCCTAAATATGAATAAGAATGGCTCACCAGAGATATGAATAAGAATGACTCACCAGTCCTAAATATGAATAAGAATGGCTCACCAGTCCTAAATATGAATAACAATGGCTCACCAGTCCTAAATATGAATAAGAATGACTCACCAGTCCTAAATATGAATTAAAGAATGGCTCACCAGTCCTAAATATGAATAAGAATGACTCACCAGTCCCAAATATGAATAAGAATGGCTCACCAGTCCTAAATATGAATAAGAATGGCTCACCAGTCCTAAATATGAATAAGAATGACTCACCAGTCCTAAGTATGAATAAGAATGGCTCACCAGTCCTAAATATGAATAAGAATGGCTCACCAGTCCTAAATATGAATAAGAATGACTCACCAGTCCTAAATATGAATAAGAATGACTCACCAGTCCTAAATATGAATAAGAATGGCTCACCAGTCCTAAATATGAATAAGAATGGCTCACCAGTCCTAAATATGAATAAGAATGACTCACCAGTCCTAAATATGAATAAGAATGGCTCACCAGTCCTAAATATGAATAAGAATGGCTCACCAGTCCTAAATATGAATAAGAATGACTCACCAGTCTAAATATGAATAAGAATGGCTCACCAGTCCTAAATATGAATAAGAATGGCTCACCAGTCCTAAATATGAATAAGAATGACTCACCAGTCCTAAATATGAATAAGAATGACTCACCAGTCATAAATATGAATAAGAATGGCTCACCAGTTCTAAATATGAATAAGAATAACTCACCAGTCCTAAATATGAATAAGAATGGCTCACCAGTCCTAAATATGAATAAGAATGGCTCACCAGTCCTAAATATGAATAAGAATGGCTCACCAGTCCTAAATATGAATAAGAATGACTCACCAGTCCTAAATATGAATAACAATGGCTCACCAGTCCTAAGAATGACTCACCAGTCCTAAATATGAATTAAAGAATGGCTCACCAGTCCTAAATATGAATAAGAATGACTCACCAGTCCTAAATATGAATAAGAATGGCTCACCAGTCCTAAATATGAATAAGAATGGCTCACCAGTCCTAAATATGAATAAGAATGACTCACCAGTCCTAAATATGAATAACAATGGCTCACCAGTCCTAAATATGAATAAGAATGGCTCACCAGTCCTAAATATGAATAAGAATGACTCACCAGTCCTAAATATGAATAACAATGGCTCACCAGTCCTAAATATGAATAAGAATGGCTCACCAGTCATAAATATGAATAAGAATGGCTCACCAGTCCTAAATATGAATAAGAATGACTCACCAGTCATAAATATGAATAAGAATGGCTCACCAGTCCTAAATATGAATAAGAGTGGCTCACCAGTCCTAAATATGAATAAGAATGGCTCACCAATCCTAAATATGAATAAGAATGGCTCACCAGTCATAAATATGAATAATAATGGCTCACCAGTCCTAAATATGAATAAGAATGGCTCACCAGTCCTAAATATGAATAAGAATGGCTCACCAGTCCTAAATATGAATAAGAATGACTCACCAGTCCTAAATATGAATAAGAATGACTCACCAGTCCTAAATATGAATAAGAATGGCTCACCAGTCCTAAATATGAATAAGAATGGCTCACCAGTCCTAAATATGAATAAGAATGACTCACCACACCAGTCCTAAATATGAATAAGAATGGCTCACCAGTCCTAAATATGAATAAGAATGACTCACCAGTCCTAAATATGAATAAGAATGGCTCACCAGTCCTAAATATGAATAAGAATGGCTTATCAGTCCTAAATATGAATAAGAATGGCTCACCAGTCCTAAATATGAATAAGAATGGCTCACCAGTCCTAAATATGAATAAGAATGGCTCACCAGTCCTAAATATGAATAAGAATGGCTCACCAGTCCTAAATATGAATAAGAATGGCTCACCAGTCCTAAATATGAATAAGAATGGCTCACCAGTCCTAAATATGAATAAGAATGACTCAACAGTCCTAAATATAAATAAGAATGGCTCACCAGTCAAATAAAAATGGCTGACCAGTTCCTCAATATGAAGGGGGAGTTGCAACATATCCTGCCCTCCCACTTAAATGAACTTTAGTCAACATCAAAAACAACCCACCATGCCCTTATCTCTATTGTAGCATGCAGTGTAAAGGCTTAAAAAGGGAATCCATACAGCTATGACACATTTCCAGCGTGAACAGCACTAACTTGGTGTCAGTAGATATGATTTGCGCACCAGTGCTAATTTTACCTTGCACGGTGCATGTGGAAAGCAGGGTAAAGTAGTCATGTGGTTGGTATGTACTATTTGTTTGTCTAACAAAAGATTTCTTCCACTTTTCCCCCTCCATTATGCCCATATGTTGCTGGGGGGGAAGAATAAGAACAAAGCCTTGTTTGTTCCAATTATAGGCACTATGGCTCCACCTACATGGGTCAGTGTCATGCCACAGCACAGCCATTATACATTGCATAATACACATAATTGTGGGGAGATTAACTGATCCATGCATGCGTAACTTTGTTAATCATGATGCCTGAAATTAGGTGCACTTGCCTAAGTAGATAACTAGCTACCTTACTACATTATTTATGATAAGTACCTGATATATCACTCTAGATTTCCACTCATCTGGTGTTCTACCTTGAACAAAGTGGACAGCAGAAGTCTGAAACAAAGTAATGCAGCATACCAAAGCGAAGACCCGAGTTAAGGATCTCATGATTGGACTTTTTACGGTTATGCTGACATAACTGACTCTTTAACCTTCTTTTCCCCAAAGGCAAAGAGTTAGGCGACCACTATACATCCTGTTACCATGCGGGTTGGTCAGCAGGGCTTCTTGTTTGTTGTTAGTGACAGGGATAAATGCTGGCATTTCCCTTCCCCCTCCGTAGGCCATGCGTGTGCGCCACCAAGTTTAGGAGGCGGGGCTGCAGCTGTAACTATTTGGTCCCGCCTTTTCCCGGATGCCATCTATCGTGTACCAACCTACCTTGTCGGCTCGTAATTAAGAACTCCCACACTACTATACAGTCAGTGATACTGTGATAAGGTGCGGTGGATACGAAGCTATTCTCTGCGAGTTGGTGCAGTAAGTTAAACCCTGAAGTGAATCTTGATCCTCAAGAAGGTCCAGTAAGTTTTTTTGTAAGTGTATTTTGTTAATGGCTGAATGTAGGTTTTGCGTAGTTAGGTGTTATATTTAACTTGGGGCACTAGCAGCACCTGGGTTAGAGCTATCTCGTGGTCAATTTAGCTAGCTCTATGCTGCAGGTTTGCATAATTTAAGCTTAGCACAATATTTAGTAACACACACTAGTTTTAGTACTTGCCCTAGCCCTGGGGCTTGGAAGGAATCACACAGGGGCCTAGTGCAAGTCACTTGCCTCTCTGGTCCCAGTTCTAGTCATAGCCATTGAAAGAACTTGTTTGTTTTGTGTCAGCTTGTGTTCAATACTGGAGTTGTAGCTATATACTTCCTACTCCATACTGCTTCCTACTTCCTAGTTCATAACTCCATTGCTCACTTATATATATTGCTAGTCAGTCACTCATCTGTCAATCAATGCTTACTGCAGGGTTTGAAAGTGGCCCCCCAGCTGTGTTCCAACACTATCAATGGGTTGTGCCATCCTTTGTTGGATTCTCCCCATTATTCTCTGCATCTGCACTCAAGTTCACATTGTCCACCTAGTAAGTGCGTGTACATAGTGTGTGTGTGTGTGTGAGTGTGCACGGGCCATGCATGTGAATGTGTGCGTATGTATGTGTGTGTGCTAAGCCACACGTTAGAATGTTACAGTGATGGTGGTTAGAATGTTAGAGTGATGGTGGTTAGAGTGATGGTGATCGAACAGTATATATATAGAGCATTACATGGAAACAACCAACAACAAACCATCCTCTCCCCCCACCACACACACACACACACACACACACATACACACACACATACACATCAAATCAACATCAAATGCTCCAGAAAATTTGAGTGCTCAAGATATGGCATGGTCAACAGTAATATGAACTCTCTATATTAGTCAATCTCCATTCAGGTCATGCTCCCCCCTCCCCACCCTCAGTCACGTATCAACTGCACAGGTAATTCCTTTATGGCACGTTCCTTTGATCCGTACCGATCTGTCCGAAAGGAAAAGAAGTCCCAAATAGAGTGGCTCGGGTGGGCTTCGGCACGTTGTTGTTTTAAGCTCGGTGTGAATAGGAAGAGGCACTTACAAAATATGCGCACCTTGTCACAGATATGGTTGTGTAGTTTCAGAAAGAGAACTCCCAGTAAACCCTAGGAATGATTCATGAGACCAGCACAATGCAGGGTCATGTGTGTGCTGCATGCCGGCGTGGTGTGCAGAGAGCACACACGTATGTGCTTGCACAGCATTGGAATGCTGTGATGTTCTTATAGCTCTCCCTATGGAGATGATGCTACTTCAACACATACCACTAGTTCAAAATGTTGTCCTTTTTGACGTTGTCCTATTTTGTCATGCGAGGGGTTGCCTTTCCTGTTGTCTTTGCGGTCGTCTTCCAGGTTGTGGGAGCTGGCATGTTCACACACCACTCACAGTGATTCACTTGCTCGTAAAGCGATGACGATTTGATGGTGCACGCACCCACCTGTCACGCAGGTGCAGTGCATGGTTGTCACTGTGGTGAAGCACTGTGAGTGTGCATCATGTTCTCCAATACTGTGTAGCTCTGTGTGAGGCCAGTGCAGCTGGACTGTAACCCCATGCTTATTGTGGTGAGATCTCTCCCATCAAACAAAGGGCATTGCTGTGTATTCAACATTCTTTCTTCAATGGACTGAGGCTGTATTCTGGGAGAAGGAAAGCTTCAGTTAAATGTTTGTTACTCTCTGGAGTTGGTTATTGCATACAGACTTACTCTATATAGCTCCAAGGCATTTGTAAGGGAATATGCATGGTATACAGATGTCTGCAATGGAATCTCCTCGATGTGGGCACTACTTTGACCCTACACTTTGGGAAATCTTGCGATGCTGGCACATCTGAATCCCTCATTGTGGACACTTTGAAAATCCTCAACATAGGTAGGTATATTTGAATCCTTCAATACAGACACTTTGGAACACTCAATACAGACATTTTGGAACCCCTGAATGTGGACACTTTAGAATCCCTCAATGAGGACACCTTGGAACCCCTCAATGCGTACACTTTCGAACCCCTTAATGCAAACACTTTGGAAGCCGTCAATGAAGGAACTTTTGGACAAGTCAATGTCTTGATGGTGTCCCCATCTCAAGTGTTATTTAAATGTTTTTTTCTAAAGAACAGCGGCTATTTGATGTGGAATAAAGGTTAGATCATGTGTAATTCTCTCTCGCCTATTAGGAACCTATACTCTGCATGGTCTTCTTTCTGTCATCTAGTGTTTCCATACTGTGTTCAGTCTGTCTCTCCAGCTTCTGCATCAGTCTCCTCTACTGACTATCAGAATACACTACCAGTTCTCTCTTATTTTTAGTGTCTCTGCAACCCCCATCGAGAGTTGAGCACTGTTTGTGATTCTGGTGTGACTGACAAATAAGATCATTTCCTCTCTTCTCATATGAGCATGTGCACACAACAAGCTTGATTGATTTAGCTCCACAAATTTGGGGTTGAGTTATACCAAAAGAAATGCAGCAAGACAGTAAAATAGTGTCTGTATTCTTGAATAGCGCAGAGTCCATAAAGTGTGGTGTAAGTCATTACAAACGAACCTTTTTTTCCCTTTTTCCCCCTTTTTTCCCCTTTTTTCCCCCACGTTTTTTCCCCCATGCAGAAGTTGGTTATGATGGGCTTGAATGATGAAGATGATTTTATTGCAATCTTGTTATGTTGATGACACAGTTTGTGACAACATCAACTCAAACTGCAAACGGCCAAACTTGCAAAACAGCTCCATCAGCATACAAGTTGTGAACTGATTTGGCCCTTCTCATCAGCAGTTCTTCTGCAAAGAGTGGTGGGCACTTCTATCTATGCTTCTTAACTCTAGTGCAGTGCTCGTGACTCGGAGCAAATGGCTTGCCACAGAAAAGTAGGATCCATTTCACGTGGATAGATTCCATGAATTCCTTTGAGTGTGAATAGCAGATGGCCTACATTTTCTGTGGGAGTTGATTGGGACATTGAGAAACGCCTAGATGAACAAACACAATGCTCACCTTTCAGGGTGTCTGCATTGGGGAGTTCCACTCCACTGCAGTTGTGTCTGATTTTGGTGTGTCGCAACTGATTTGGCCACTGTGTGTATTTTATAACCATAACTTTTCAAACTGTTCATATCAGATACAATGAGCTGTAGTTTGGTATGGTATAAGAAGCAGCTCCATTGATGTAAGCAGACAAAAAGCACTGCAGTTGCTAAATGACTCTTGTCTCTTCAACAAAAACTCTCAGCAAAGGAACCCATCCAGGAGCAGTTCCTTTCTCAAGAGCAAAGTGGTTCCAGGTAAGCATAGGTCAGCTTTCCTCTGAAGAAGGGTCCAAGAAAAGGCAGAACAGGCCGGGGAGAGACCATTCAGGATGGCAGTTGTCATTGTTTGCTCACCGTCGAGTAAAATGTTATAAATATTTTGTAACAAAAGGAGTCTACTGAGCGTGTGCACGTAAAATAAGTTGGTGTTGAGCGCATGCAGTTTTGGAAGAAAGCTTCTCTTTTTAGTGAATGATGTCTAGGATTGCGGGTTATCTGCTTATGATGGAGAATGGGTTAATTAAGGCAGGCTCTTAATACGGCAGCACATTGCACTGCACTGCCTCGTATGGTTCAGCATCAACTTTGGTCTCAACTGCACCCACCATCAGTGGACAGCAATGGGATCTGGGTACAACACACGCTGGTGTTTGTGGACGAGGAGATGGCTCTGCTTATAGCCACGGCTGCACCAGCTAGTCTGCCATCACTACTGGCTAGCTAGCTTCACAGCTGTCCAATGGCTGAGCTGATACCATAGCTTTCTGGCTACTAAAGTTAGCAAACTGTGCTATAGCTACACTGTCAGTGTGTAAGCAAAGAGCTACTACATACATGTAGCTGGATAAATAAGCTTTGCAATACTACAGTACTGGCTAGCTAGCGGAACACTGACTGGACTCCTGGTTCCAGGCCTTCTCCTTGGCCCTGATGTTCCAGTCCACTGGAATAGGTTCCTGGTCACCAGCAGGGTGAAGCTCCTCACCGCTCCACTGTGCGTCTTCTCATCCATGACGTTGCACTAGAAGCTGAACAGTATGTGCTGCTAAACTTTCATCACATGCTAGGTTCTAGCAATGCTGCTCTACGGACATTAGATTTGATTTTGTTGTTGCTGGAAGTCAGCCATTGATTGTACTCCTCTGCGTCTCTTTGCACTGGCAGCCATGACTCAGGACCGGCATCATATTGTGTGGCCTTTGGAAGGAAGCGGTACCTACACTCAAATAGAATTGGTGTGTAAATCTCTGGCATGCCAGCTATGTGTGTACTATTAATTAATGTACATACATGTCTAATTGGTGTCTGATGTAACCCAAGTTTCTTAAGAGAAATATGTGTACTTAGAGACTCATAAATTCCATATGTTTCTGAACGCATCCCTAATTAAGGGAAGCAACCCAGTTAATGGTAATTTGAAATATATTAGTCATAGCATGTGTTTGCAAAAGCTGGTCACGACCTGACTCTCGGCCATTATCGCCATGTTGTGCGTGGTTCACAATGTAGCATTATGACGATACTGAAGCAATCCACAGACTTTGACCTCGACTCCACTGTCAATGGCCAGCAGCGACTACAGATCCAGCAGGAGCATACTGGACATTATGACAGTTACGGACGAGAAGTTATAGCTATGTAACATCACTGATACACAGCTGCTCCAGCTAGCAAGCTACTAAACAAACTAGCAGCACAACTTATCAACTACTAGCTTCCCAAGTGCTGTAGTCAGATGTGGTTACAAATCCACAGGCAGCTAGAAAAATACCATCTTCATTTTCAACTTGACACCACCTCATTATCTTTTGCCTAGTGTGTTGTAGCAGTTACCTGCCACTAGCAGGGAGAGGTCTTCATGGCCAGTGAGCTTGTTCGCGTCCACAAATGCCTTCATACTTGGCTAAATAGCTGACACTGCAGTCTATCCACCACATGCAGAATTCTAGCATTCTGATTGGTCAGACACTCGATGCTCGACGCTGGATTAGAATCAGACCTTATTCCATCGTACCATCATCATAATCATTACTGGTTCAAATGTGATGATATGATAGGACACAATACAATGACTGAGCATCATGTTGCGAACCAGCCTCAAGTGTACATACTCTCGACTGGGTCAACAACACAAGCTGGAAAACAGAGATCCTGAGAATTTTGAGTTTGGGGTCTTTCGTTGTTGTTGTTGTTGTTGTTTTTGGGGGGGGGGGGGTGGGAGATTAATTCCTGTGGGTAACAAATGGAACTCGGTGTGTGGTCCAACGATGTGCTGTTTCACCCCTACTACTACACATGTTATATAGATCATAAAGTAGCATCTTACAAGATGAAGGCTGTCCTTACTTCATGAACAATCGAGAAGTGTCAACACAGAATATATAATTGATGATGGATTATGGCAAAAAAATTAGGCCCGAGGTGGAGACGAAAAGTTTGCAATAAATCTTATCATGCTACAATATTGTCGGGACTTCTCTTGGTTCATTTCTTAACATAATAACTGTGTATATTATTACTTCGTGTATATATGGTACAGGCCCATCCAAGTGCCTGTAGATGTTCGTCTCTTGGCCCTGTTTCTCCCTTCATGTGCATGCACACACTCTTGTCAGTTTGCACACGGCTGCCCGTATATGATGTTCTTTGAGATGGTGCTAGATGGTGTTAGGTGGTTCTAAAACATGCATGATCTCTTTTAATGCCACATAGGCACCTTGTTAGATCGAGTGTTGCATACCATTTCAAGACTCATCCGTCAGACCTTTTGGGAATCGCATTTAAGTTCAGTGGCATTGATGTCATCGTTTGGAGCCTGTTCCAGGAAGTCATGCTTCCTGTGGCAATAAATTGTGTGAATTCCTTTTGCAACCATGTAATGACTGGCTGGTTGCTGTGTGTCCAAGTGGGAGAAAGGCAAGTGGAGAAGGATGTTTCTATACTTGTAAACCCCACCTCTCCTTAGAGGGGGTTTAGAACCCAAGAACCTAGCTCTGAGCAGTGTCAACACTAAAGTGTAAGCTGTGTGAGTTGATTTAAAGTGGTTAAAGTGGATTACTTTGTTTGTGAGCCAATGCTTTGGGCAATGATGTGAAGTACATTTTTGGAGTGGTAGGCACTCAATCCAACAGCATTTTTTGTGCTAAGTTCTGTTGTCCTCGTGGTGATATGCGTTCCAGAACCTCGGTGGGTTGTTGGACGAGATGGAAAGTGCTCTTATCGCGGAGGTTTCTGCTGGATAGGACACTCTCCTCTGACCTCGTAATTTGTTTTGTTTTGACAATAACGGTCGCTATCCAGGGAGCACATCTCATCTCTTGATCGGGAGACAAATTATCGTGTGGTTGGACGTACATGTGGTGTATTTACGGCTCGTGCCTGGAGTGGGCCAGTGCAGGCGGTTAACTGGGTGCACCTTCACTGGCCCGGTTCCTTGGCTTAAGTGGCATTCTTAATTAAGTCAGGACTTGGACCTTGTGTGTGTGCTGTACTTGCACTAATCATGTATGGCTTGCGGTGTTGTGGCTGGAGAGTGCCTCTTTCCTTCTAAGTGAAGCTGATATATATCTTTGACTTTGCCAGTATTTTTTACCTCAATTTCGTTTCATCTTTACTTTTGTTACGTCTTATGTTCTGTTTTGTTTCATTTATTAAAATTTTTATAGCCTTTCTTTCCTTCTTGTCCACACTGTGTCTAGCCATGATAAGCTGCTGAATAGACTGTCCATCTGGGCATGCATTTCCTGATGGGGGAGGGATTGATTGCTTAGAATCATCTCCTTTGCCTTTGCCAGTAGAGGCCACTCGTGGTGGTGCTGAATCATCACAGCTTTTGTAGTCCATGTTGGCAAATTGCCTTGCCTTTCAGAGTTCTTGATGGTGACTTTGTAAGAGTTCTGTGTATAGTTATCCTTGTGTGTGTGTGTGGTGCTGGCTCTTCCTCACCGCACACTCCCCACACAAGGGAGGAATGCTGCCACTCATCAACACTACAGGATGCAACTTGTGATAATGTATATAAGTGTGTGTGTGTGTGCATACAACAATGCCTAGATGAGGTTATCTCAGCAGGAAATTCCTCTGTACTATAGAAGTGTAGGTTATATTTGTATTGCTAGTCCCATGGATGATGCAATAGTCAGGAATTCTCTGGTAACCATGAAGCTCCTGCAGAGCTGAGCATTATGGCGCTGAGCATTATGGTGGGTTCAGTTGGACTTCAACCCATCTCAAACTAATGTGCTGTTCATATCCTGGGTCTGGACTTGTGACCGGCTCAGATCCCATTCCCCCCCATTCCCGGGTATATACTTGACCTACAACTCCTCCCACCAGCCTTCGACTAAACACCCCTCAAGGCTGGTAACTATTGGGCGGGGCCTAATATTTTGTTATTTTAGGGATCAGTTGGTATTAAATCTTTCGCTATTATAGGGACAATCGATAAAATTAGTACTACACACCTTTCGTGAAACTCAAGTCGGCAGAGGTCAAGTCACGCCTTGCTTCCCTAAAAGTGACAATGATAGTGCAATGTTGTTGCTGTTTAATTCAGTATCACTGCAAGCCTGCACAATTCATTCTAGAATTTGTACATACACTTGAAAAATGATGTAAAAGGCATTTCTTTGTGGGTTAATCATTTTTCAGAGTTTTAAACTAGGCTCATCACTAATAATTGAGCTTTTGTTTGATTAGAAAAATTCTAGCTAATACTTCAAGATTGCTGAGAATTGAACACACACATCTACTATCTATCCATCTATCTATCCATGTATCTATCAGTGTATCTATCAAGGGTATTTTGATACGCATGTTGAAAGTGCCGTGTATAACTTGGGTTGAAGGTGACTAATACAAATTTAATGCCAAAGTTGGAAAAATGAAAGGAAACAAGACAGTTAGTGGACCCTTTTCCATGTATGGTCATGTGCACCAATCATTATACAGATGCTAAAAAGCAGTATGAGTGTACACAATTTTAAATGGTAAAGGGTCATCTAACTGGTTATGGTCTACTTGGGTGCAGTCCTGTTTCCTTAATCTTCGGACGAGTCAACAAGTACAGTTGTTTGTTTGTTTGCTTTTGTTGTTTGTTGTTGCGTCTACGTAGGGTAGTAGTTGAGAAGTCGGCTATTCTTGTTGTTGTGTTATTAAAGTCCCTGGGCAGGGCTTCATACAAAGGGGAGGCGGCCCTGGAATCCCCCCCCCCCCCCCTCCCCCACAGAAATCAGCCTTTTATTTTGCACATTGAATAGTTTTAAAGTATAATCCTATGGTTCTTTTGTTTGAAAATGTCAAGAACTTCATTGAAGTTAATGGCAGAAAGCTCAGGACCTTCAATTGCGATTCTCATCAGACGACCTAGGTTTTCATCAGTAAAAGTTCTCCCCCCCCCCCCCCCCCCCCCCAGTTAAAATCCTGTATGAAGCCCTGCTGGGTCAGCTTCCTTCAAGGACTTGGTAACAGTGGCACAGGAGAACTCCACAAACCAAATCGCAGAGAAGAACAAGGTTCTCAGTAATTCAACTGAGCAGCCACCTGTTCTGATTATCCAAGTACATAAGCTTTATAGCTAGACTCAGCCGATGAAACATACTGGGGGTGACGATCCTTACCCACAACATTTCCTCCCTTCCCCTGCAATCAAGACACAAATTAGTTATGGGTGTGCATTGGAATTTGGAGTCCTCTGGTGGTAAAACTGTTCTGAATGAGCCTATTATGCACTAGTTGTGTGCGGAAGGAAAGAACAGATAGAGACGTAGGAAACCGATCTTGGAGATGAATCTCGTGGTTTAACACGAGGTTGTTGTTGTTTTTGTCTGCCAGTTTACTACACGGATTCAAGGCATGGTGGAAGTATTTTTAGAGTTAATAGCAGCCGCAACCACTACTTAGGTCACTTAGGAAGCTTCCATTGCGAGTTTTAGTTTATTTATGAACTTTACTTGGGGGAAGGGAGGTTATAGCTGTCCGTCATGATCAAGCCAATATACGGAGTGCTAGTACACACCCGATATCCACAGGAAAACTATCCACAGGAAAACAAAACAAAAACAGCCATGGTCCAGGGTTGAAAGGTCAGGATTTTAATTAGTTCTGTGTGTGTGTGTGTGTGTGTGTACATCCAAGCGTCACTGTGTATATGTATTAATTCAAATCCCAAGCTACATAACAGAGAGTAGTTGTTGCACTCGCCTACTAGCCAGTAGCAAACCAAGCCCTAACTTGTTGGTGGGTTGCTCATCTGAACTTGACTCTACATCTGCCACCAAAGAGTGCTAATTCTGGTTCTAGTCACGATATGTGGGTTGACTCACATTTCAAAATGGCAGATCCCCCCGCTTCCCCCCTCCCCTAAACAACAAACCTCTGAAAACAGCCTCATTGGCAGCTTCTTAGCAGCCTAACCCCCCTCACTATTCATATCTCCAAAAACACGCCTTGAAACCTTCGCTGAGGTAGTAAACAGGAAGCCCCATGTGTAAAAATAAATATATATAAATTAAAAAAATATATTTATTTTTACTTCCTGTTTACTACCTCAGCGAAGGTTTCAAGGCATGTTTTGGGGGATGATACAAACAGCTGAATAGTGAGGGGGATTAGGCTGCTAAGGTTTTGGCTGAGATGTGAGATTTTGTTTCGATCGCCAAAATTGTGAAGTTGTTCTTCAAAGTTCTTTCTTCTTTATTAAGACTGCAAATTTACTAAATGATTTGATTTTATGTGCATAAAACCACCAGTATATGTATTAATGGTATATGCGTATAGATTGTTCTCCTGGTGCTTGGGAGGTACTAGTTTGAACACATGCTAGTGGCCACTGACTAGAGCTGTAGTATTCCTCCCAGCAAAGAAGTGTAAGGTTGGTCAGGTGGTTGGCTGGTGAAGCTTACTCCTGGAGACAGCAAGAGTGAAAGTATACAAAACAAGCAGCCAGCTTTGATGTGTTTTACTAACAGCATCAGTAAAGGTGGGCATGGATGCTGGTGAGTCTAGTTACAGCACCGATACTGGCTGAGCAGCTAGTGTGCATGGATGTGTGTGTAGGTTGTGTGTGTGTGTGTGTTGCTTAGTCATTACAGAACATGGTGTAGAAGAACATTTGCTATGTCTGTTTGATAGTTCTTGGTTTTTCCAGTGACTGTTGCCAAGTCTTTGAAGGTGGTTGTAGCTGACACTCCAGGGCTGACAACAATAGTTGCAGTAATAATATGTATGTGTGTATATCTATATTCATGTATCATACATTTGATAGATATATATGTACGTACATATACACACACTATATACATATACATATGTATATGTGTGTACCTTCATAGTGTAGATAGATGTGTAAATGATTACCCATTTTGATAACACTCATAGAAGATTCTCCCTTAAAAATATATGTGCACCAAATATAATATGGAATGATATTAAAAATATATGTGCACCAAATATAATATGGAACTATATTAAAAATATATGTGCACCAAATATAATATGAAATTATATTAAAAATATATGTGCGCCAAATATAATATGGAATTATATTAAAATATATGTGCACCAAATATAATATGGAATTATATTTAGAAATATATGTGCACCAAATATAATATGGAATTATATTAAAAATATATGTGCACCAAATATAATATGGAATTATATTAAAAATATATGTGCACCAAATATATGTGCACCAAATATAATATGGAATTATATTTGGTGTGTGTAGATTCACTTTTTTAAATTTTATTATTTATGTGTGTGTTTGTGTGCTTGTTTGCTTGTTTAAGTGTGTACGTGGGCACATGCTTCCTTTCTTGTGTCAGGTCAACCTCCCTTACTCTCCCCTACCTCCCCTCCCCCCTCTCTTCCATCCTGCTCTCCTACCCGCCCCTCCCCTCCCATATCATTCTACACTTTCCCTCCACTACCCCTACCGTCTTCCACCTCCCATTCCCCCTCCCTCCCCACCCTGTTCTCCTCTCTCCCCTCCATCCTTCTCCACTCCCTTTCCCCTACTCTACTCCCTCCCATCCCCTCCCCCTCCCTCCCTACATGTTCTCCTCCCTTCCATCCATCCTTCTCCACTCCCCCTTCCCATCCTGCTCCCTTTCTGCCAACCGTCCATGCCTGACTAATGAAATTAAAATGTTCTGCATGAATATCTGTCCAGCCATGCAGCTTCGTAATCTTCCAGAGGTCGATACAATATCCAGACAAAAATTTTACAATGCAAAATAGTTGAGCTAACACTATGTACTTGCATACAGATATGTTTCCATGTAACTTGGTGGGTGTGTCACCCAGTGTACATATGCATATTGATGATACACTCCTCTCTGTCTCCATCTAAGGCCTCTGTTGACAACTTCTGTTGGTTGCTTTTGTCTATAGCAATGCACGTTGCCATGCATCAGTGGCGTCACAGAGAGCTGGACTTCTAAGCTGCATGTGACGTTGGCCCAGCCACGTTACCTCCTCCTGGAATGGAATGCAGACACCGTTGCAACACCTGGCATGTATGTCGTTGAATACCAGCTGAGAAATGCGCAGACATTCATACTGGCCACCACGGTGAGTGGTAGCGACGAAACCAACAAAGCCTAACCAGCCCTCTCTAAGTGTTAGAATGTACTTGCAATTAGTGGTCCTCCCGCCCCTTTCTTCCTTTTAATTAATGTTACAGGGAGGTGGCATTACTGACACTACGTTCAACCTGACTGGTCTCTCTGTGAATACGGATTACAATCTGAGAGTGTGCCGAGTCACTCGCAAGGAAGGCTCTGCAGACAACTGCGGGGTATGCATTCTCTGTGCCAGTACAATCGCTGCTGAAGGTAACTCCTAACAGTGCCTGTCATCTGGCGGTCAATCTGTCTGGCATTTATTGTCCATTTCCTCTCCTGTAATCTTCAACTTGTTGTATTTTAATTCCCACGTCACGTGCCTATCGAAAATTGTTTCTGTAGAGCCTCCGAGTGAGCCACAGGATTTCCGTGTCACGGACAGAACCCCAGAGGTGCTCTACCTCGCTTGGAGAGCGTCCAGCGAGAATGCTGCGTCAATTCGTAACTACACCGTCACCTGCTCAGAAATTGGAGGATCGGGGCTCTCAGTTAGTAGGCTGTAAGTTCATCCATCTAAATTGTCCCGCAATCTTGCAACTCTCTCTTGCTCTTGATTCGTGGGAAGTTGGAAAGCCAGACAATGAAGTGTACGCGGAATCCCATCGGCATTCCGATATCCACTAAACTCGTTTGTTTTTGTTTTTCGTTTTCTTTTTTTCTTCCTAATTATCACTAGAAGTGTTTATAACTTGCTTTGCAGTGAGAAGATTAAAGATTAATAAGAGGGATGCACTGTCGTCATTAATTTTGTATTGTTACTCCAGCGTCATATCGCCTCCGAGCACTTCTCTCAATGGCTTGAGTGCGAGCACAACCTATACGTGCATTGTGGTGGCCTTCAACCAGTATGGGGCCAGTCCTCCTGCCACCATCAGTGCTACCACCATGTCCAGGACAAGTATGTTAGCTATGTATGTGCAGTGGCATGGGTTTGAGTGGAAGTTAATGGATGGCTAGGCATGTGGTGGTGAGGGTGGGGTTGTGAATGTCTTCTAGCATGGTCTTCCACAGGTGTCTGTGTGTGTGTGTGTGTGTGTGTGTGTGTGCTGTGTATGTGACAATGTATGTATGTGTGTGTGCATGTATATGTGTAACAGTGCGTGTTAATTGTATGTGTATGTGTATATGTGTAACAGTGTGTGTTAATTGTTTGTATGTGTAACAGTGCGTGTTAATTGTATGTGTATGTGTAACAGTGCGTGTTAATTGTTTGTATGTGTGTATGTGTAACAGTTAATTGTTTGTATGTGTATGTGTAACAGTTAATTGTTTGTATGTGTATGTGTAACAGTGTGTGTTAATTGTTTGTATGTGTATGTGTGTAACACTGTGTGTGTTAATTGTTTGTATGTGTTAATGTGTTTGTATGTGTATGTGTAACAGTGTGTTAATTGTTTGTATGTGTATGTGTAACAGTGTGTGTTAATTGTTTGTATGTGTAACAGTGTGTGTTAATTGTTTGTATGTGTAACAGTGTGTGTTAATTGTTTGTATGTGTAACAGTGTGTGTTAATTGTTTGTATGTGTATGTGTAACAGTGTGTGTTAATTGTTTGTATGTGTAACAGTGTGTGTTAATTGTTTGTAGTGCATGTGTAACAGTGTTTATACTACATCACGTGATCTGTGGCTAATCTGATTGGTTAATAACTATAGGTTACATAGGCGCGTAACCTACACTTTTAACCACATGTAGTTTAGCGCATGCGCAATGTAGTATAAGTAAGATAGCCTATACGTGTTAATTGTTTGTATGTGTATGTGTAACAGTGTGTGTTAATGTGTTTATATGCGGTGTTTGTATGTGTGTGTGTATTGTTATGCACAATATAAATTCTATGTGCATGCCCTAGGTTTTAACAGGTAAATATATCATGTCCAGTGAACCCAGCCAGACCTTTTGATAATAGACATACTGCCTCTCTCCATTTGTTCGTAGCTATTCCTGGAAGCCTATTCCTCTACATCAAGCCTGACATCATCTACGTCTCTATCACAAGTAGTAGTATGAAAAGCACTGTGTTTGAATCGGCTCAGACACTATTTTCAACCAATGACACCCTCTATGGTAAGTTCTGCATTCACTTGTAGCTCTCTCAGTTATGGGTTCCATCATAAGTGCTACTCGTGTGTGGTGTGTTGTGTGTGTGTGTGTGTGTGTGGTGTGTAAACACAGGAATAGACTACCACTTTGATCGGCGGGAGCTTTATTTCACGGCCAAGGACGTCAATGGGATGAGTGCGATCAAAACGGTACAGATGGAAATGACCACGGCTGTAGATGGGACCCTTTCATTCACCACAAGCCAAGGTACATCTCTCACCTATGGAGAAGGGGGTTGGGTAGGAGGATCTAGTGGGTAGGGCTGGGACACATTTTGTGTGCAATGTATACGTGTGCGTGTGGTGCTGCTAAGTATTTCACATGAGCCATTTATGAGTTAGAAATTATTGATAGCATTTCTCACCTTAATTACTTAAATCTGAGTGTATGTAGATGTCACCCTGCTTGGTGTCTTGCTTAGATCCTCTGCAGACGGTGTTGGAGCTCGGAACAGACATTAATGTCAGCCACATCATGGTGGACTGGGTCAATCTGGAACTGTTCTACGTCGAGGCGTATGCAGCGGGTGGAAGCAAGGTCAAGATGAAGTGAACTCTGTTGTTGCTATAGCATTAGGAATGGATGATTTGAGTTGTTATTGTTTTTGTTGGATTGGTAACTTATAGATTATGCGTTTGATGTTGGCTGAAGATGGCTCAGTTGTGTCTCAGAATTGTGTGGTGGAATTTGTTAATACTGTCATTACCAGCATCCTGGTTGATCCAGTGCATGGGTGAGTTGTTGCTATTGCTGTTGTTGTGTTGATGTTGCTGTTGTTGTGTTGATGTTGTGTCCATGTTGTGGTTATTGTTGTTTTTATATCAATTGTTAGATATTTCTACTGGAGTACTGCAAGCACGTTGTTCCGTGTCGACCTCGGCATGGTTCGGGTCATGGCAGGTGCCGCGTGTCAAGGTGATTTTGCAAACAAGGACACAGTTGCTTCGTTGATTACACTGCAGGCATTCACCATCGAGCAAGATGAGGCCATCTATCTCATGGGAGAGAAGAACTGCTCTTTTTTCAATCCACTGTCTATACCCTTTAGTGGAGAAGGGGAGGTGTTCTTCCATGGTAAACTTACTGTGTCTATTAAACTGGTGGACTCGTTCACTAAGTTTATCATTGCTGCAATCGGCAGTACACTGGCCTTCATACCAGCCAGCACAACTACAGCCTGCTCGTCGATAGGCACTTCCAATACTCTGGTCCCGGCTGTCAGCGAAATTCACCTGATCAGGATGTATAGACGCAACAAGCAGCCCATTCCTGGTACATTCCTCTATAGTTGTGCAGATAAGAGAGCATGTTATGCAATGTTACATGGGTTGCATAATAGTGTGCTCTGTATAGAACTGTGTCATGCAATGTTGTACAGGGTAGTGCAATGATACCTAGGATCATGTCATGCAATGTTACATGGTCAGTGTACTATGTATTGAAGCAGTGTTATGCAGTGTTATGCAGTAGTCAGGGTTTCATTTAGAAAATTGTCCCCAACTGGAGGAATCTGGATATTACATGATGTCAAGCACTTATCAACATCAATAAGAATTTTAATAATACAATTTTCAAGGGGGGGTGGAAGGTTCCCCCCCCCTAAATGAAACCCTGGTAGTGTATATAATATTTTGGCAGGATATGGAACCATCTATTAGTGTTACATGTTGACATACACTCTGAATCTAAACAACAAATCATTTTAGTTTAGAGGTCTTAACCTGTCGATGATGTCCTAATGAAGGGGCCTAAGATTAATAATGGCTATGGTAATGCTCCGGTCAGAATGTGGATGCATGCAGTATGCTACTCTCTCTCTCCTTCCCTTCTCCTCCAGCTCCTAAAAATGCTCCCATGTCCATCAGGGTCACTTCTCATCGATTCAGTGCTGTCATCAGCTGGAATGCCCCTATCTTCCTGGGTTCATTATACAGTATGAGAGTTTGTTACAATTCTTTTTCTTTCCTTTTTTCTCGTTTTTTGTTGTGTTTTGTTTAGTTTTGTGTTGTTTTCAGGAGGTGTAGAACCCCCCCCCCCCCAATCCTAACCCTCTAGCCGCCCTCGTCCTGGCCCTATAGCCCTCCTAGTCATAACCCCTAGTCCTATAACCCCTAGTCCTATAACCCCTAGTCCTAGCCCTATAGCCCCCCACCCACCCCCCTAATCCTAGCCCTCTAGCCCCCCTAATCCTAACCCCCTAGCCACCCTCATCCTAGCCCTATAGCCCTCCTAGCCCTATAGCCCTCCTAGCCCTATAGCCCTCCTAGCCCTATAGCCCTCCTAGCCCTATAGCCCACCTAGCCCTATAGCCCACCTCCCTAGTCCTAGCCCTATAGCCCTCCTAGCCCTATAGCCCTCCTAGCCCTATAGCCCTCCTAGCCCTATAGCCCACCTCGCCCTATAGCCCACCTCGCTAGTCCTAGCCCTATAGCCCTCCTAGCCCTATAGCCCTCCTAGCCCTATAGCCCACCTCGCCCTATAGCCCACCTCCCTAGTCCTAGCCCTATAGCCCTAGCCCTTTGCCTCCTAATAAGTAGCCCTCATCCTAGCCCTCCTAGCCCTATAGCCCTATAGCCCACCTCGCCCTATAGCCCACCTCCCTAGTCCTAGCCCTATAGCCCTCCTAGCCCTAGCCCTTTGCCTCCTAATAAGTAGCCCTATAACCCCTCATCCTAGCCCTCCTAGCCCTATAGCCCTCCTAGCCCTATAGCCCACCTCCCTAGTCCTGGCCCTATAGCCCTCCTAGCCCTAGCCCTTTGCCTCCTAATAAGTAGCCCTATAACCCCTCATCCTAGCCCTCCTAGCCCTATAGCCCTCCTAGCCCTATAGCCCACCTCGCCCTATAGCCCACCTCCCTAGTCCTGGCCCTATAGCCCTCCTAGCCCTAGCCCTTTGCCTCCTAATAAGTAGCCCTATAACCCCTCATCCTAGCCCTCCTAGCCCTATAGCCCTCCTAGCCCTATAGCTCTCCTAGCCCTATAGCCATCCTAGTCCTAGCCCTTTGCCTCCTAATAACTAGCCCTATAACCCCTTAGTCCTAGCCTCTAGCCCCCCTAATCCTAGCAATCTAGTCCTAGGCCTATAGCCCTCTTGTCCTAGCCCTTAGTCCCTAGCCCTATAGTGCCCTAGTCCTGTTCTCCCCTCAACCCCAACCTTATAGCTCTATAGTCCTAACCCTTACCCCCCTAATCCTACCCTATAGCGCTCTAGTCCTGGCCCTCTAGCCCCCCTAATCCTGGCCCTCTAGCCCCCCTAATCCTGGCCCTCTAGCCCCCCTAATCCTGGCCCTCTAGCCCCCCTAATCCTGGCCCTATCCAGTATTAGGTGGGTTGCAAATTTCAACTTTGGATGTGTTTGGTTCCCTTTCCTGTTTAGTTTTGTTTAGTTTCTTGCTGATTGGCACTTTGAACTGTTCCCGTATCTCCCTCAGGTGCTGATGCCTTCGATGATTGGATCTACATTGTTGAGTTCTGCACTGTGCTGTCTCAGGTTTGCAGCCAAAGTGAAACCACACAGCTCTCCTTGACCCTCACCTCGCTCCTTGCTGACACCAGCTATGTGGTATCTGTTGGTGCAGAGCTGATGGGGGACAGCAGCACGAGGGCTAATTCAAGCGAATTCGTCTTCACCACTCTACCTGAAAGTACGTTCTCTGGTTCTTGTGCTATACTGGCTGTTATTGTTGCTGTCTTGTTTTGTTGCTGTTGCTGTTGTTGATATTGATGTTATTGCCACTTTTGTTGCTGTTGTTGTTGGTATTTTTGTTGCTGTTGTTGTTGTTGCTGTTGTTGGTATTTTTGTTGCTGTTGTTGTTGTTGCTGCTGTTGTGGTTGTTGCTTTTGTTGGTGTTGCTGTTGTTGTTGCTGTTGCTCTTGGTATTTGTGTTGGTTTCATTGATGATCATGAAGTTAATTAGTGCATGTTTTATGGACGTTGTATTTTTCTTCTTTTTTAATGATGCCTTTGTCTTTGTTGCTTCACTTCATTGCTTGCACCCCCACCCACGCACAGATAATGAGCCCGTGTGGCTGCTGATTGCTGACAACAGTGGTATCCTTCGCTCCACTCTGAGTGGAGAGCAAGCAGAGACTGTGACACCATCCACAACTACTACCAGAAGAACTCCTAATTGTGAGCGTGAACTTTTGTGCTGGCTTAATATTGGCGTGAATATTGGCGTGATTTGTCATGTTGCGATGTGTCGTAAGGAATATGGGGGAGGGGTTGGTGGTGGGGATTGTCCCTTGTGCGCATACAACAGCACGTCCCATCATAATATATTCCAATTTTTGTTTGTGCCTTGCATCGCTTGGCTCCCTTTTACACCAACACACTCCTCCCCCTCCTCCCCACACACACACACACATTCCTCATCCTTCCCACCACACACCACACACACACACACTGTAGCTGTCACTTTCGACTCCCACACTAGCAACATTTATTTGGCTTCAGAAGGCAGCCAGGCTGCGATAATCAGCTCCAACGATTCAGTGTCCTCTGCGGTACTCTACAGTGCCCGGGATGAACCGTTCTCTCTCAGACATGACTGGGTGGGGAACAGAGTATTCTGGATCGAGGATGGTGAGAATGTGAGTCCACTTGACCACTGATGATGTGGTGCAGTAGTAGTAGTAGGTGTGCACATCTTGCCGGTTCATTGTGGCTCACTATCCAAGTCACTGTGGACATGTGCACGTGTGCACTGACAAGTAATTTCTCTCGTGTGTGCAGCATGTTCTTTACCTTGGTTGTTGTATTGTTTCTATAGCCATTGGCACCACACAGATCCTTCGTAGCTAACTTGAATGATCGGGCGATGGCGCCTACTGAGTTCATCAAGACACCCGAGGCTCAGGCAACTGCTATTGACGCTTACAATGGGTGGGTCCCTTTTTTTTTGTGGCAGGCAGGAAGCAGAATTGCTGTTACATGTTGTTCTTGCTTACTATAGCAATATCATGCTGTTGTTGTTGTTGTTGCTGTTGTTGTTGTTGTTGCTATACACAATTTACAGTGTGTGCTGTGCATGTGTTTGTTGTTGTCCTCCCCCCTCCCCCCCCCATTCAATAGTGCATATGTACATGCTAAGGACTTGTTAACTCCAGTGTTGGATGTGTGTGTGTGTGTGTGTGTGTGTGTGTGCATGCATGTGTGCGCACATAGGGTGTTTTTCTGGACCAACCAAGCCACCATCTACATGCGTACCCTCAGTGGACTTGACCTGGCCGTGTGCCACGCCCCTCTAAAGCAGGCCTCCTCGCTGGCTGTGGATGTGGAGAATAGACATCTCTTCTGGCTCAGCGGTACGTCAGCTGGGCAGTCCCTGACAATCAGCCAGATGGAATACAACTCCACCAGCTGCAACTCTGCCAGGTACCTATAGACCATCGGAACACCTTATATGTACCAGTCGTTGCACAGCAGTGTGCGCGGCATGTTCCCTCATTTCCCGCTCTTGCTAACTTCATGCTCGTTTTGCCTACAGTATTTGTGTGTGCACTGTACAACTAGTGCAGTGTACACAGGAGTGTGTGTGTGCACTGTACAACTAGTGCAGTGTACACAGGAGTGTGTGTGTGCACTGTACAACTAGTGCAGTGTACACAGGAGCGTGTGTGTGCACTGTACAACTAGTGCAGTGTACACAGGAGTGTGTGTGTGCACTGTACAACTAGTGCAGTGTACACAGGAGTGTGTGTGTGCACTGTACAACTAGTGCAGTGTACACAGGAGTGTGTGTGTGCACTGTACAACTAGTGCAGTGTACACAGGAGTGTGTGTGTGCACTGTACAACTAGTGCAGTGTACACAGGAGTGTGTGTGTGCACTGTACAACTAGTGCAGTGTACACAGGAGCGTGTGTGTGTGCTGTTGGGTGGTGATGGTTTAGCAGCTCTTGTAAAGGTGGTGTTGCACTGTAGGTCATGCTTGCATGCTCCATGCAGACCAACATGGAAGTGTGAGTACAACGAGGGCGTCCCTGATAATTAGACAATATTAGCTCACATGACATGCCAATCACAACCATGGCATGCATTATAGCCACCTCACCAACACAGCTAATGAGTGCTGGTGTTAGGGAACAGTCTGTTTGCAGTCGTCTTCAATTATTAGATCGTTGCCAGCCTATCTGTCGTCATTTAGGATCTCCCCCTCACCGTCTCTCCCTGAAGCTGTTCGTCAACCATCCCATTTCTGGCATCTCTTGTACTATGTGTATCTCGTGTGCCCCCCCGCCCTCAGGTTGTTCATCCTCCCCTCAGATTCATCATCCCCTCAGATTCATCCTCCCCTCAGATTCATCCTCCCCCATCCGCTCAGATTCATCCTCCCCATCCCCTCAGATTCATCCCCATCCCCTCAGATACATCCCCCCATCCCCTCAGATACACCCCCCTCAGATTCATCCTCCCCATCCCCTCAGATTCATCCTCCCCATCCCCTCAGATTAATCCTCCCCATCCCCCAGATTCATCCTCCCCCCTCAGATTCATCTTCCCCATCCCCTCAGATTCATCCTCCCTCCTCAGATTCATCCTCCCTCCTCAGATTCATCCTCCCCATCCCCTCAGATTCATCCTCCCATCCCCTCTGATTCATTCTCACCCATCCCCTCAGATTCATCCTTCCCCCTCAGATTCATCCTCCCCGTCCCCTCAGATTCATCCTCCCCATCCCCTCAGATTCATCCTCCCCATCCCCTCAGATTCATCCTCCCCATCCCCTCACCCATCCCCTCAGATTCATCCTTCCCCCTCAGATTCATCCTTCCTCCTTCCCCTCAGATTCATCCTCCCCATCCCCTCAGATTCATCCTCCCCATCCCCTCAGATTCATCCTCCCCATCCCCTCTGATTCATTCTCACCCATCCCCTCAGATTCATCCTCCCCATCCCCTCAGATTCATCCTCCCTCCTCAGATTCATCCTCCCCATCCCCTCAGATTCATCCTCCCATCCCCTCTGATTCATTCTCACCCATCCCCTCAGATTCATCCTTCCCCCTCAGATTCATCCTCCCCGTCCCCTCAGATTCATCCTCCCCATCCCCTCACCCATCCCCTAAGATTCATCCTTCCCCCTCAGATTCATCCTTCCTCCTTCCCCTCAGATTCATCTTCCCCATCCCCTCTGATTAATTCTCACCCATCCCCTCAGATTCATCCTTCCTCATCCTTCCCCCTCAGATTCATCCTCCCCATCCCCTCTGATTAATTCTCACCCATCCCCTCAGATTCATCCTTCCCCCTCAAATTCATCCTTCCCCCTCAGATTCATCCTCCCCATCCCCTCAGATTCATCCTCCCCATCCCTTCAGATTCATGCTCCCCATCCCCTCAGATTCATTCTCACCCATCCCCTCAGATTCATCCTTCCCCCTCAGATTCACCCTCCCCATCCCCTCAGATTCACCCTCCCCATCCCCTCAGATTCATCCTTCCCCCTCAGATTCATCCTCCCCATCCCCTCAGATTCATCCTTCCCATCCCCTCAGATTCATCCTTCCCCCTCAGATTCATCCTCCCCATCCCCTCAGATTCATCCTCCCCATCCCCTCAGATTCATCCTCCCCCGTCCCCTCAGATTAATTTGTTATCCCAGAAGCCTGGAGAAGCTTCAATGTTCCTCTCGCCCAAACCCTCCTCCTTCCGCCACACCATCACAAACTGAAGGCCAAGTGCATGTGTGTCTAATTACATAGACACATTATTATGGCCACACAGAAGCATTTGAAGAGCGATCCTCGTCTCCGGTTGTTTCTATTTGTGTGGGTGCAACTTTGAAGACATTAGTTAATAGAGGTCAGAATGATATATGTGTGACATCATTTCCAGGGAGATTACATACCTGCACAACTGGATAATTTTTAGGTTTTAGGTGTTAAATATTCGCACCTAGCAAAATAATTCGCATGACAAAAGATTGTGTAGCGTATAGTGGAAGCCACACCCTCCTCTGCTGCTCTTTGTCGTTCCTATTTGCGAATCGGATTCTTAACCATGAAAACCAGCTGCTTGAAAGCTATCCTTTTGCATGGCAATGGCTTCCTGTGTTTGTAGCTGAACCAGTCACATCTGGTCAGTGCCGTGTTTCATGCAGCAAGTTTGCTTGGGGAGGGGAGGACACCTCCACTTCTTTAATTAAAGCGCTCTGTGCGGACCAATGAATGTTGTTTAATTATTTATTCGTGTTTTTGTTTTTGTTTATTTGTTTATTTATTTGTTTATTTATACAAGAAAGTAACCACATGCAGTTGCTGAGTACTCAATCAATTATCACTGATTTTAAATTAGGGTGTGTGTGGGGGGGAGGGGGGGGGGGATGGAGGGAAGGATTGGGATATCCCTGACTCCTCTCTCTCTCTCTCTATGAAACTCTACAATGTGTAATAGCCTGAGATAATAGTGGAGCTATGTGGTGACTATAACCCTGTACATGTGCTTTTTTACTTTCTCTTTACTTTCTCTTTAGCATCACTGCACATGAACTAGCGGGAATATCTTTCAGGTAAGCTACCATTAAATTAGTGCTTGTTAATGCAACTAAACCACATCATTTATTAGTGCTTGTTAATGCACTATTACTATTGCTTGTTAATGCAACTAAACCACACCATTAATTAGTGTTTGTCAATTCAACTAAACCACACCTTTTATTAGTGCTTGTTAATTGCAATTAAACCACCAGTGCTTGTCAATGCAACTAAACCACACATTAATTAGTGCTTGTTAATGCCACTAAAACACAACATTTATTGGTGCTTGTTAATTGCCCACTAGTGCTTGTTAATGCAATTAAACCCCACATTAATGCCACACTGTTAATTGTTTGCAGCTAAACCACACATTTTCATTTAGGCTGGCCTCACACTGGCTTTTCATTAGGCATTTCTGTGGGTTGCGTGCATGGCCATGACTATATATGTAGGCACCAGACATTGCATTGTGCACATTCCTGGAGTGACAGAGATTAATTTTAGGAGACAACAGGCTGAGTTCCGAATTAGCCGAGATTGATTTATTGCTAAATCAACCAAATTACACTCAACAGCTTTGAACTAATTGGATCATGCCTTGCCATGATAGGGAGCTTTTGTGTGTGAGCATGTGTGACCTTCCAGTGCGAGCACCGACCTATAGTGGCGTGTAGCATGACCTGACACTTATCGTGCCTGTCCTGAATTGAATCTAGTGTGCGGTGGAGAGTCTGTGATGCTGACCCAAGCCCCACTGGTGTGCTGGTCTATGCCAGCACATTGTAATTTCAAGGAGAGTGGTTGACTAGAATATGTTGCATTTGAAGGGTTGCTGACTGATGTATAATTGGTTTGTCCAGTGAGTTAGTGAGCCTATACCCACTGCACTTGTAATATTTGGTGGCAACAATATTTGGTGGCAACAGAGTGCTTATTGGCATTCATTATATATATTTTTTTTTTCTTCTTTCTTTCTTTCTCCTTGTCCTTGTAGCTCAAGTTCTACCATTCTGGCCTATGGTTCCAACCAGCTGTTCATGAGTAACCGACGATCTGGGTCCATTTACACTGTATCATCTGACCTGGCCAGCGTTAAAGAAGGACAATCTCTAGCCTTGGGGGACATTACGTTGACAGGCAACATTTCCAAGATCTTGGAAATTACGGATATCGTAATTTCTTCCCTCATACTCCAGCCACTGCCAGGTGACAAAAATGTTGACAAAGCAATGATTTAACAACAACAACAACAACACAGCAACAACAACAACAATAGCCCTATCATTAGCACTACCGTTATCGCATTGTGCAATTGTTGTAGGCTTTATTACTGCCGAGACTCGAAGACTGAGCAACCTTCAGCCTGCCCCTCCCTCAAACCCACCATTCCTCGGTGTGAGGTCCACCACGACTGAGATCGTGATAGAGTGGCCTCCGTCACCCCCTCTCCCGTCTGTCCCAGATGCAGTCTTCTTCTATAAGGTTGACTACACCTTGGAAAGAGAAGGAATTCAAAGCACTGACTCCATGGTGGTGAGCATCTAGTGATGCACTTAGTCATGTCGAGGGTCTCTTGCAGATCATAAAGACATGCACACCTCTTTCATTTCTTCCCTACAATATCTCTTTCCTTCTTTCTTCCCCTCCTTCCCCCCTCCCTGGACATAGACGCAAGATGTGTCAGTGACCATTTCCGGCCAAGCAGCCAACACTAACGTGACGGCCACCATCACAACCTACTCTTCTTGGACTATGTCGGCCAGCTCCATCACTGGCTACTTCCTTTCCCTCCCTGACGGTAAGTCGGCTGCAATGACAACAACAGCAACAGTGACATGTCTGAACTGAAGCTACATAATTGTTAGTTGTGGTTGTGGTATGAATTGTTGCTATGCAATACCATGTACAATACAGGTAGTGTTGTTGTTGTTGAAGGCATCATGTTGCTGTTGTTGTTGTTGATGACTTCATGTTGCTGTTGTTGTTGAAGACTTCATGTTGAACATTGTTGTTGAAGACTTCATGTTGCTGTTATTGTTGTTGATGACTTCATGTTGCTGTTGTTGTTGAAGACTTCATGTTGATGTTGTTGTTGAAGACTTCATGTTGCTGTTATTGTTGTTGATGAAGACTTCATGTTGCTGTTATTGTTGTTTTTGTAGACTTCATGTTGCTGTGGTTGAAGACTTCATGTTGCTATTGTTGTTGAAGGCTTCATGTTGTTTTATTGAAGACTTCATTTTGCTGTTATTGGTTATTGTTGTTGTTGAAGACTTCATGTTGCTGTTGTTGAAGACTTCATGTTGTTGTTGTTGAAGACTTCATGTTGCTGTTATTGAAGACTTCATGTTGCTGTTATTGAAGACTTCTTGTTGATGTTGATGTTGAAGACTTCATGTTGCTGTTGTTGTTGTTGAAGACTTCATGTTGCTGTTGTTGTTGAATACTTCATGTTGGTGTTGTTGTTGTTGTTGAAGACTTCATGTTGATGTCATTGTTGACGACTTCATGTTGATGTTGTTGTTGAAGACATCATGTTGCTGTTGTTGTTGTTGTTGAAGACTTCATGTGGTTGTTATTATCGTCATCTCCTTGGTTACCTTCCACTCCAGCTCCTAACCAGGTGCAGAATGTTCGGGTCTTCTTGTACCGACCAACTACTAGTGCTTCAATTAGAACTGCTCTGGTGATGTGGGACGACATGAAGTATGTCAAGCAGTACACAGTCAATGTGTACCTTAACAATGGACCCAAGTTACAAAATGTAAGGTAACACGTATCTGTTGTTACTCGTGTTAAAATATTGTTGTTGTTGTTGTTGTTGTGTTTTCAAAGTTGTGATGGTGTGGTGGAGACAGGTGGTGATGGTGGAAGTAGTGTAGATGATGGCAGAAGAGGGTGTGTGATAGAGGTGGTGATGGTGAAGGAGCAGATCCTATTCTGTTGTGTAACCATTAACAGAATTGTTAACAAATTAATATCCGTGTGTATGCATGTGTATGTGTGTGTGTATGTGTGTGTGTGTGTTCATGCATGTGTCCACACAGTTGTACAGACCAGAGCTGTATCTGAGGAACGCGTACACTGTGTATGCTTTGTCTGCTGTGAGAGAAGTGAGCTTCCCCTTGGTGGTGGGGCAAACCTACCAGGTGGAGGTAAGGATGGATGAGCTGTCTAAAACCTGAGCCATGACTTTTGTAATGAGCAAGTTTTGATCTGTTGTAGGTGCTAGCTATGAATGATGCAGGCAGTGGCCCACCCTCGGCCAGAGTCTCCTTCACCATGTCTGAAAATGGTGAGGTATACCTACACTAACAAGTTGTTTGACACCAATTAGCTGTACTTCACAGCCTAAGCAGGAGCTGACAGTAGATCATGTTCCGTCCTGTTCCGACACAAAAGTACATGTACCATAGTCTAGGAGCACTTCTCGCTCTTTATTTAGAGGTGTGAGAATTCACAGTCGTTTGCAATTTTGTATTACAGTGATCACTTGTATTTAACATTTCAGGAGAGAGGGAAGACATTTTTTAATTGTTTTTAAAACTCTGTTGGCTTGTGTGAATTAAATGTTTAGTGAGTACAGACAAAGTCATGCAGTAAATATCCAATGGTAGGCAAGGACAGTCTCTGCCCCACTACACTGGCTAGGCTAAGATTAGACTCGAGCTTAGGATAAGGCTAAGATGAGGGCTAGAACTTGGGGAGGGGATTAGAGATGAATGGTCCGGGGTTGGTAAAGGGATACCACTGTGTATTGCTCTTGTACATACACGCATGCACACACACTTCAAATAGAGAAGAAAATGGCACTTTCCATTTCTCTCTTGCCATCTTCCTCGTCTCTGCAGATGATTCCTTTCCCCGCCAGGTGCTATCTGTGGAGGCATCTGGTTTTGCGTATATTGGTACCAATGTTGGCTTCAACCAGAACTTGTCTGCAACGGCTGCTGGCCCAATAGTGGTGGACACTGTGGACAGGGTGGCATACTGGTTCGACCAAACCGTCAACCTCATCTACACACAGCCACTCAACAGCGGAGGAGTTGTAACAGTACGTGCCTGGGGTCTTAGGATGGACCAACAGAGTAGGGGGGCATGTGGGTGGGTGGGAATATCTTAATGATAAACCTCGACCTGTCACCTTCCGTTATCTCCCCTCACCCCCACCATGCAGCCATTCCTGATGATGCCCAGCGATACAGTGGTCGTATCCTTGGCGTATGACTGGATTGGAAAGCTGGTCTATGTGTCACGAGTGAACAAAAACTCTAGTAGGTTGGAGCTGATCAGAGTGAGTGTGTTTGAAGCTGACGGACAGGAAAATGTCTTCCCTTCGCTGCAAGATACCGTCCCGGTCAACTCGATGGTTAAATCAGTCATGAGTCCCTTCACTGGGTGAGACAAGTGTTTTCCTCGTCCAATTCCTAGTGCATTCAAGAGATATTCATAGCCTTGCTCACTGCACTTTCCAGGTTTTTCTATTGGATGGTCACTACGCCAGAGCCAGAAGCTGTAAGTACCCTTTACCGAATCAACTTGAGGACCACAAACGCAACTGCTAGCACCCCAATCCTGATTGGAATGATGAGGAGGAAGAGGAGGAGAAGGCAGACAACTAGCAACCTCACTCCAGCACTGGCCATGAATCCTTTGACTGGAGAGCTCATTCTGTGTGACAAGACCAGTGGAAACATACTCCGATGTCAGCCGGACACATCAGTCTGCTCTGTGTTGGTTTCTCGTGCAATGCTGGAGACTAGCTCTTCGTCATCACAAGTCGGTATGTAGGTGCATGCCCGTTCTTGGTAAATGATGTGCTGACGTGGTATTTCTGGTGCAAAGATTCCACTGGTTCGAGGGATATCTGTGCACGTGTGCACTCAAGTGAAACTTTTGCAAAGTTTCGGAGGAAGATGTTCTCTTGCCATTACTCTGTGTTCCATACATGCAGGCTTGCCAGCATCTGATGTTGAATATGGCGGGCAATTCCTCTACTGGACTAATGGCGATGGAATATTTGCCGTGGATTTGTCTGACCCAGAAACACTTATCACAGTCTCAGATGTGGCTCAGTCTTCTTCTGTGATTGCTCTTAGTCCCGAGCAACAAATTCTGCCTGGTGAGTCTCTAGCATGTGCTGGCACCAGAGTTGGACAGGAGCTGGGTGCTGTGTAGGCATTGCATATGTCTACGCGCATGTACATGTGTGTGTACTGTTTGCAAACCATTTTTGTTGTAGGTGCATTCATGTAATTAACAGCATTCTTCTCTTCCTCTCTCTCTCCTCCCCTCCCCCCTTACTTCCTCTCTCTGCCCCTTACTTCCTCTCTCTCCTCACTCCCTTCTCTCCCCCCTTACTTCCTCTCTCTCTTCCCTCTCTCCCCCTTACTTCCTCTCTCTCCTCATTCCCTTCTCTCTCCCCCCCTACTTCCTCCTCTCCCCTTACTTCCTCTCTCTCCTCACTCCCTTCTCTCTCTCTCCCCCTTACTTCCTCTCTCTCTCCCTCCTCCTCTCCTCTTTCTCCCACTCTCCCTTCCCCTTTCCCTCCTCTTCACCTTCCTTCCTTCCTTCCCCTCTCCCTTTCTTTCCCACTCTTCTTCTCCCTCCCCTTTCTCTCCCCCCTTACCTCCCTCCCTTCCTTATAGTTAATACAACATGTCTTGCACCTGACCCTTCCCCCATGACCAATCGAGTTCTATTTGACACGGAGAAGACTATTATTACTAGCACCACCTTGTTTGTGGCATGGACCATCAACCCAGAAGTAGCCTTGCGACCGGGCTGTGATGAAATCATCTTCAGCACTTCTCCCTACATCTACGACGTTACGAATAGGCAGACCACTCTTGCAATTACAAAGCAGGTAAGCTACAGTACGCACAGGCACACACACACACACATACCAGAAGGAAGTTTAGCTATGTGATTCACTCTGTGTGTCAGTATTCTAGTCAGTATTCTATAACCAGCACCTTCCTTGTAGAAGAGAGAGAGAGAGGGGTGGGGGGAGGGGAAGGCAGTACAGTGGACCTGAAGGGCGTGGTTTCCATAGAGCTTATAGCAGTTCAAGTAGACATAGTAATATTTACTGGGGTGGTATGCTCATGATATTTCATTGATGCTTTTTCTAATTGATATTTCTGCTATTCCCGTTTCATTTATGACACTTCTCCACAGTGCCTGAATATCACATGATAGTAATTATTATTCTATATGCCTGTGTGCTGTTGCCCAGATAACCAGGAGCCAGGAGTTTGAGCTGGTCAACTTATTGCCTTTCACAACATACACAGTTCGAGTTGAAGCCAGAAACCAGTACACAATTGGCTTATTAGTTATAAATTACTTCAAACAACTCATACTCAAGACCTTGGAAGGAGGTGCGTTGTGGTAGCCTGTTATTGTGGATGTTGTTCAAACACTCTTGCATGCTCCATGCAGTTCCAGATTCCCCCAGACAGGTTACTCCCACTGTTCTGGGCACATCCAGTGTGTCCCTGCAGTGGCTAGAGCCTGCTGATATTCGGGGGGACAAGGACAATCTCGTGTACATTGTGACCGTAGGGAGCACCAGCATTAAAGGGACTGCACTCAACGTCACTTTGAACAACAATCCACCTGGATCCTGGTTGACTATTCAGGTAGTGCTTACCTACAACATGGACACCTTGCATGTTGTTGTTGTTGTTGTTGTTCACACCAAACTGAATATTCAAATGACAGTCTTCCCCCCTGTTTATAGAATGTGTTTGGGTTTGGTGAACATTGTGTCCTCAAACATCCTCAAATACTTCTGCCGCTAGCATATGCATCTGGTGCATTTTACATCATCAACAGCAACATTATTAACACCAACATTATTAACACCAACATTATTAACACCCATCATCTCCAGCAACCACATCAACACCAATAATCACCAAACAAATTGTCACCAATACCATTATTGGCTCTGTATATATTTCCACCTTATTGCCACCGAAATGCTCCGGTTACGTCAATCATCACTAACAGCAGCAACAACCCAACAATATAAACATCAACAACATCATTATCACCAACATTTGAAGGCTACCAAGTGTCCTAGATTCCATTGCACATGTGCTACTAACTGCCAAGGTGCATGTTCTGTTAGAGGGTGTGGCATAAAACAAGGGCATGCCGTGTTGTTTCACTCAGTGGAATGTGCACATGTGCTTCGGAGATCACCTGATTGTGATGGGTGACAGTAGCTATTGAGTGTGTGTGTGTGTCTGTGTGTGTGTGTGACAGCTTGCCGTCAATTGGCGAGCCCTCTTCCTTCCAGGTCAGCTTCGTCCCTTGCCAAGGGATCACTCCATATTAGCTGACTCATCATCATCAATAGTTGCTGCACATATTTACGCTCTCTGTGTTTTGTAAACATTACCTGAGCAACTCGAGGATGCAGAATTATCAGAATTTCCAAGGATGTGCGCTGTTTGATGATACAGCGTTTTATTTTTGGTTCTATTTCTTTGTCTAATTTATTGTCCATGTTTGCACTTTAAAAAAAACTCCTTGTTTCCCCCTCTTCCCGCTCCTCCCTCCTGTGCTCAGGTATTAGCCAACAATGGTCGTCACAACAGCAGTATTGTGACGGTGGACGTACAGCTATGGCCGCTTCCCCCCACACCTGTTGTAAAAGAAGATAAGATAACCAGCACATCCATCGAGGTTGTCATCGTACTCTCCGATGCCACATTCGGCCCTATAACGGAAATTGCCAACCTGGTGAGCGGTTGCAGTGCAGTTATGTGTATCACTCATTGTGTTTGTGATGTATGCTGAATGGTCTCATTGACGAGCACAGCAGCAGCAATGATGCTACCCAACAAGAGGAATGTGGGCGGGAATGGCCGGGTCATTTCCTCCCCTCCCCTCAACTACATTCATGTATATATTCCTGATGAAGGCTAGAGAATTTAGTCGAAACATCGAGAGACTAAATTTCAAGTTTGTCATTGAGAAGTTCATTATAATTAATGCATATGACCGTAAAAGCTCCAATTATGCGCCGTTCTAATTATGCATCAAAATTCATTTCTTTCTAAGCTCAACTTCTAATGACGTGTCTTGGATGACGTCGATCATTTCTATTTTTGCGTTTCGTTTTTCTATCGACATTTTCCTTTCTAACCTTGCAGTCAAATATATGTTTGCTGTTGGAGCTCCATTCTCTTGGACTTGGATAGTTAGAGGCCACCACGAGTATCAGAGGGTACGGACTTCTCGAATCAGTGAAGTAGCTACAGTGACTTCAGAATGCGACAATCGTAAAGAGTCTCCCTCTACTCTAGCTAGATTCTGTGCTGCAACGTTTTGTGCCACTCCTGCTTGCTTCATCAACAGACAAGCTTGAAGCTCAGCATCTGTGAGAGCTCAAGTCTACTGCTATAGCCGCTGCTGCTAGGGGAGGAACTGCAACAGTTTTCCGTGGCCTTCCAGGTCCTCTTTTCGCCATCTTGGGTTTTAGTAGCTTCCAAGTCAATACCGGAAGACTCCCTTTGGGCACCACGATGAAGCACTTATATATTTAGACTCATCTAATCACATGCAGCGATGGTACGTAAATATCGTCATTTTCTATTGTTGCATCACATTTACGATGGAATAATTTTCTATTTGTGGGTCACAGCCAATTGATAATTATTTTTTCCATGACGCATAATTAGAGCTGTCATATTCAGTTTGAAAAAAAGGATAAGGTGGTCTAGTCAGCTGCTGTTTGATTGAGCACATACACACTTGCTGCGGGGGAGAAAGAGTAGCACACTGGCTGCAGGGCAGAACACTGGCTGCAGGGCAGAAAGAGTAGCACACTGGCTGCAGGGCAGAAAGAGTAGCACACTGGCTGCAGGGGAGAAAGAGTAGCACACTGGCTGCAGGGGAGAAAGAGTTACATGTAGCAGTGTGCAGTGAACTGGATGACTTAGCAATCTCATGCGAGCTTTCCTGGTGGAGCACACAGTGTGCTGGACTTGGGTTGATGTAGGGCCTGCAGGCTGAGTGTAGGGGTGCATGTAGGGCCTGTGTAGGGGTGCATGTAGGGCCTGCAGGCTGAGTGTAGGGGTGCATGTAGGGCCTGCAGGCTGAGTGTAGGGGTGCATGTAGGGCCTGCAGGCTGAGTGTAGGGGTGCATGTAGGGCCTGCAGGCTGAGTGTAGGGGTGCATGTAGGGCCTGCAGGCTGAGTGTAGGGGTGCATGTAGGGCCTGCAGGCGAGTGTAGGGGTGCATGTAGGGGGTGCATGTAGGGCCTGCAGGCGAGTGTAGGGGTGCATGTAGGGCCTGCAGGCTGAGTGTAGGGGTGCATGTAGGGCCTGCAGGCTGAGTGTAGGGGTGCATGTAGGGCCTGCAGGCTGAGTGTAGGGGTGCATGTAGGGCCTGCAGGCTGAGTGTAGGGGTGCATGTAGGGCCTGCAGGCTGAGTGGAGTAACTGGAAGATATAATGATAATAGTGTAGACCTCTTGTTCTCCAGGGGGGAGAGGGGGGGGGGGGGGTTGGCATGAAGTATTCGGTAGACGTGTACAAGTGGACATTCTCTCTATTCATAGCTGCTCATATGCCCTTTCTTCTCCCTCTATGCACCTCCCACTTTTCTCCCTCCTCCCCTTCTCCCTCCCTGTTCCTTCTTCCCTCCACTGTCTCTTCCTTGTTCCCCTCTCCTCTGTTTCCCCCCCCCCCCACCCCTCTTTTGTTCCTCTCCCTCCCTCCCCTTTCTGTTCCCCCAAACCCTTAGAATTGTGTATTCAGTAAGGCTGTTATTGATCCTTCTGGCACTTGCTCTTGCTCTGGCATGCTGCCCGCGGAAGATGACTTTGTCACTGTCGAGGGGGACTTCCCCCTCACCTATACCTTCAGCTTATCTCAACTGAAGGTCTTCACTAAGTACTGCATCCAGATTGTGGGCAAGTACATCTCGGAGGTGACAGCAGGCGTTGGTTTTTTGGTGACCACAAAGAGTGAGTCCACTGCTTATGCTGTGTGTGTGTGTGTGCATGAGAGAGAGAGAGTGAGGGAGAATGTGAGTGTATGAGTGTTGTGTGTGTATGAGTATGTGAGCGTTGTGTGTGAGTGAGTGTATGAGTGTTGTGTGTGAGTGAGTGTATGAGTGTTGTGTGTGAGTGAGTGTATGAGTGTTGTGTGTGTGTGTATGAGTTGTGTGTGAGTGAATATATGAGTGTGTGTGTGTGTGAGTGAGTGTATGAGTGTTGTGTGTGAGTGAGTGTATGAGTGTTGTGTGTGTGTGTATGAGTTGTGTGTGAGTGAATATATGAGTGTGTGTGTGTGTGAGTGAGTATGTGAGTGTATGAGTGTTGTGTATGTGAGTGTTGTGTGTGTGTGTGAGTGAGTGTATGAGTGTTGTGTGAGTATGTGAGTGTTGTGTGTGAGTGAGTATATGAGTGTTGTCTGTGTGTGTGAGTGAGTGTTGTGTGAGTGATGTGAGTGTATGAGTGTTGTGTGTGTGAGTATGTGAGTGTTGTGTGTGTGTGTGAGTGAGTGTATGAGTGTTGTGTGTGAGTGAGTATGTGAGTGTTGTGTGTGTGTGTGTGAGTGAGTGTATGAGTGTTGTGTGTGAGTGAGTATATGAGTGTTGTCTGTGTGTGTGAGTGAGTGTTGTGTGAGTGATGTGAGTGTATGAGTGTTGTGTGTGTGAGTATGTGAGTGTTGTGTGTGTGTGTGAGTGAGTGTATGAGTGTTGTGTGTGAGTGAGTATGTGAGTGTTGTGTGTGTGTGTGTGAGTGAGTGTATGAGTGTTGTGTGTGAGTGAGTATATGAGTGTTGTGTGTTGTGTGTGTGTGTGTGTGTGAGTGAGTGTTGTGTGTGTGAGTATGTGAGTATGTGAGTGTTGTGTGTGAGTGAGTATATGAGTGTTGTGTGTGTGTGAGTGAGTGTTGTGTGTGTGAGTATGTGAGTGTTGTGTGTGTGTGTGGCTTTATGTGTGAGTGAGTGAGTGGTGAGTGTTTGTGTGTGTAACTCTATTGTGCTGTTACCTTGGTGATGTAGGTGGAGTCCCCAATGCACCTACCATCAAGCGAGATGGAAGCATTCTGAGTTGGACCAAACCTGTAGCCAATGGCGAACCCATTACAAACTACACTGTCATCTATAAGTAGGTCAACATTGAGATGAGGGGGACATTTACATCTATGCTTGTCGTTGGAAGGAGGGGGACATGTGTGGTCGACATTGGGTGGAGGAGGGTGTGTACGGTTGATGTTGGGAGGAGGCGGAGCATGGTTGGCATTGGGAGGAGGGGACATGTACGGTTGATGTTGGGAGGAGGGGGCATGTACGGTTGATGTTGGGAGGAGGGGGCATGTACGGTTGATGTTGGGAGGAGGGGGCATGTACGGTTGATGTTGGGAGGAGGCGGAGCATGGTTGGCATTGGGAGGAGGGGGCATGTACAGTTGATGTTGGGAGGAGGCGGAGCATGGTTGGCATTGGGAGGAGGGGACATGTACGGTTGATGTTGGGAGGAGGGGGCATGTACGGTTGATGTTGGGAGGAGGCGGAGCATGGTTGGCATTGGGAGGAGGGGGCATGTACGGTTGATGTTGGGAGGAGGCGGAGCATGGTTGACATTGGGAGGAGGGGGGTATTGTACAAGCCTAACTTTGATGTACATGTTGCATGACTCTAGTGGTTATTTATGTTCCTTGGTGTAAATTGGCATGACCCACTTGTGAGATAGATGGGCACAAGGACCCACTTGTGAGATAGATGGGCACAAGTATAGTTCTAATTGGTGTTGGTTGAACTATCAACAACTTCTGTCACCAAAAGTGGACACAAAACAGACTCTGAGTCTGAAATTGTATTTAGATTTTCTCTCTGTTGTTGTTGTTGTTGTTGTTTGGTCTCAGGATATCCAATATCAAGGAGACTGAAACGGTGAATTCACTTGCCACATCTTATAATCTGGATACCAATCTGGGCAGCATGCTAGGCAAAGGTCTCTTCACCATCACTCTGACAGCCAGCAACAATATTGGGGTCAGCCCTGAAAGCAACATGGTGAATTACGAGGCAAAAACAGGTGAGCCATGGCTGGGCGTGTCAGGTGTGTGGGGTCTTATCGAAGAACTCACAGCTGTTTCTGCTGTCTGTGATAGAGGAATCTAGACTAAATTTATGTCCATTTTTTTGTTGGTATTTTGGCAATCTGTCTGGCGGCACCAAATCTACTTACATACTTCAAGAGAATAGCATTATCATATGAAGTAGCTTGCATGGAGCTGAAATGCCACTTACTGTCTGCAGTTGCTCTCGTAAGCAGACACCAGCCTGCATCTGGGATGTGAGCTATTTTTAGAACTCAAGGATCTATGAATAACTTTTCGTCCACATAACCGCACATTCCTGCAGCTGCTATAGTAAACAACTGGCTGGATAAGGACTTGCTGTGTCTGTGTGTGTAATGTATCCAGGTTGTGCTACCGGATGGAGCCAACAGTACAAAGCAACCTGTTTATCCTTGGCTAGGTCTTATTTGCATAACTCATGGCAACCCCCCCAACCTCCGGGGATATTGGATGGAGAGGAAAAAACAGAGCACTTTTGAAGTCATTAGCGCAGCTTTTTCCAATGTTTTGACTTTATAAGTATCAAACATTAGTAAGCCAATCCTCTCTCTCTCTTATTGCCGTTGAAACTCGGCTAGTGACTGGTTGATGTGAACTCTACGGTAGCCATTTTGAAATATTTCCCTCCGTCTCTCCTGCTCTCTCTCTCTCTCATCTGCAACTATTGACTCTTGATATCACCCTTCCACTAAAACTATCTCTTTATAGCAGTCATTGTAGTAGCCGAGTGGTTAGGAGAGTGTATGCAGGGACTGGGTGTGGTACTGAGCTCGTGCATCCGTCCGCTCCTCAAATCTGAGCCGATTATGCCCAGTGTTTCCTTTAATGAACTAGGACTGCGGTGAGGTTCCCATGTTCGAGTTTATGCTGCCGACACATTGTCGCAGAGCCAAAAAAATGCAATCCTTTGGTGTGCATGCAAAGCAGAGCAGGAAAAGAGGTGGACAGTCGAAAAGCTTTTTTTTATCATCCAGACACTGACAGTATTTAAGTGGCAGCAATAAAGTGGGTGTGGCCAAATTCTTGACAGCTGTCAGGAAAAGCTATCACAGTTTTAAATTTGCTGGTTGTTGAGAGGCACGACATACATGTATGTATACACATCCATATGTATACACATCTTAGCAGAGACATGGGCTGATCTCTTTGCTTCGTGTGTGGAACTTGAGGGGAATATTGCATAGAGTGTGGCTACATGAGTTTATGGGTGGTATTTATTTTATTATTATTATTACATGGTAGTTATGTCTTTGACAGCCGATGCATCAAATCCAATTCACCTTACCGGCTCTACCATATGTAACATTATGTTTACACTGCTTCTAATTAACACTCTTTGGCGAGATGGGGGTGCTAAGTAAGTGTGAATGTGGCTTTGTTTGGTAGAGGAAGTGTGTTCCTGCATTTCCTGTTGATGATGGTATTAAGTATCAATGTTTGTATATTTAGATCTCCTGAGCTTGACACAGATCATTGTCATAGCAGTGTTGATCCCTGGTGGAATCTTCGTCTGCATCATCATCGCCATCTTCTGTGAGTGCACTGGCTCTTACATACTTCTTATCATATAATTATTATTAGATCTTTGCTGTGTAGGCTTTTTTTCTTTTTCCAAGTAGTGCCCCTTTTTTCCTTGCCCTACACTCGAAGTATATGTCTGGCCATGTGATCCCCATGTGACATTTCTCCCCTTCTCCACATGATCCACATAGGCTCAAAACACAAACAGTTCCACTCCTATTTTTCTCTCCAACAACCCGAGTTGGAATCAACGCGTGTTGGCTGTGTCCACACAACCAATGAGCAATGTGTGGAAAGGAAATAAGAAGTAGTCCCTGGTTGCGAGTTTTCCTATAGACCAGAAGGAGGCATTTGCTATTGAGGATAGAGCTGAGGGCCTCCTCCAACTCGACAAGACAACAAAACAAAGGCTTGCTATAGCAGTACCTACAGTGTAGGCTGGTCTGGCCCTAACTAGCTTATGGTACCTACAGTCTAGGCTGGTCTGGCCCTAACTAGCTTATGGTACCTACAGTCTAGGCTGGTCTAGCCCTAACTAGCTTATAGTACCTACAGTCTAGGCTGGTCTGGCCCTAACTAGCTTATGGTACCTACAGTCTAGGCTGGTCTGGCCCTAACTAGCTTATAGTACCTACAGTCTAGGCCTGTCTGGCCCTAACTAGCTTATGGTACCTACAGTGTAGGCTGGTCTGGCCCTAACTAGCTTATAGTACCTACAGTCTAGGCCTGTCTGGCCCTAACTAGCTTATAGTACCTACAGTCTAGGCTGGTCAAGCCCTAACTAGCTTATGGCACCTACAGTCTAGGCTGGTCTGGCCCTAACTAGCTTATAGTACCTACAGTCTAGGCTGGTCAAGCCCTAACTAGCTTATAGTACCTACAGTCTAGGCTGGTCAAGCCCTAACTAGCTTATAGTACCTACAGTCTAGGCTGGTCTGGCCCTAACTAGCTTATATATATACCTACAGTCTAGGCCTGTCTGGCCCTAACTAGCTTATAGTACCTACAGTCTAGGCTGGTCTGGCCCTAACTAGCTTATGGTACCTACAGTCTAGGCTGGTCAAGCCCTAACTAGCTTATGGGTACTACAGACATTTCCCAGAAAGTAATACATGTACCTGATTATTGCCTCCAAACTCCAACTTGCAACCATGGTGAGGGCAAAGTTATATTTAATGCCCACTCACATAATTATTTTTAACAACAATAATCATTGCTCTAAGTGCACTTAATTAATTAAGCTGATGCCCATTAGGATGTGATTTCTGAATATAAATTTAGTGTTGATGCAACCATTGTGCATTTTTTGTACTTGGATATGCACCGAGTATAGCCTTTACCCCTATCAGGGGAAATTTTTTACTATTGCCCCCTCCTCTCCTCTCTCTCTCCATGTGGTGTCATCTTTCTGTTGTATTTCTCATTTCAAGGTTACTATGTTTGCGTGAGATCCAAACAAGAATCGCGTCTGTCATACATGTACGGACCGGACCACGAACTGAGCACCCTCAGAGATGCCATTCGGAATGCGCAGAGCAGTAACCCTCACTACACAATATGGTACGCTTGTTGCATCACATGCCTGACGGCTACGAGAAGGCTAGCTAGCTTCCTAGTGGTAACTGGTGAGGGTCGTTTGAGTGGGCATGGCACAGCAATTCTGTTATATGGTGGAAGATGTTTGGTGCTTTCTGGCTGGCTGCTGGGCTACCACCACCTCGTTTGTGTGCATGTACATCATGTATGTGTGCATACATGTGTGTGTGCGTGTACATGTATGTGTATGTGTGCATACATGTGTGTGTGCATGCACATGTATGTGGATGTGTGCATACATGTGTGTGCATGTATGTGTATGTGTGCATACATGTGTGTACATGTATGTGTGTGTGCATACATGTGTGTACATGTATGTGTGCATGTACATGTGTGTGTGCATACATGTGTGTGCATGTACATGTGTGTACATACATGTGTGTGTACATACATGTGTGTGTGTGCATGTACATGTGTGTGTATGTGTGCATACATGTGTGTGTATGTGTGCATACATGTGTGTGTATGTGTACATGTGTGTGTGTGTGTGTGTGCATACATGTGTGTGCATGTACATGTATGCATACATGTGTTTGTGCTGAGAAACAGCACTGCAGGTTTGCTTTGGAAATTGGTCTTCCTTGCAGGATGTTGCAAGCACTGCAGATTGATTGATCATTCTTCTGCTTGCGCATGCTTATATGTAGTAGTTCTTGTAGTGACAGCTACGATGTTCCTCTCATGTTCATGTGTGGGGCAGGTCAATGGATGACTTTGTGTGTACAGATGAAGACCTCAACCTCCTCACCAAGTTCCCCAGGAACAATCTCAAGCTTGAAACGTGAGACACTTTACAGTATATATATACGTGTGTTATGTACATGTGTGTGTGCATGTGTAAGTGAGAGGGTGTGTGTGTGTGCATGTATTTATGTGTGTGTGTGTGAGTGGGTGCATGGCAGCTAACATGCATGCACTAAATAATGTACACACACTGGACTAATCTGGTAAACACAATTCTACATGTAGTCAAAAGCAATACATGTTTGTGCGTGTGTGTGTTTATTACGTGGCGTGCTATCAGGTTTATTGATCGTGGTGAGTTTGGTGAGGTCTTCCAGGGAACAGCTACAGACATCCTGGGACCAGCTACTGGACCAACACCAGTGGCCGTCAAGGTCAGAGTTCACATCCCCTCCTCCTCCAATCTACCTTCATTTCCTCCTTTGACCACAACCCTAGACCACTCCCACTTCCTTTGTTCCTCTTACTTTGAGAGAAATGCTACAGATACGAATATACATATATGTATGAGAAGTACTAGCTATAGTGTGCTTATGCATATATGTATGAGAAGTACTAGCTATAGTGTGCTTATGCATATATGTATGAGAAGTACTAGATATAGGGTACTTATGCATATATGTATGAGAAGTACTAGATATAGGGTGCTCATACATATATGTATGAGGAAGTACTAGATATAGGGTGCTTATGCATATATGTATGAGAAGTACTAGCTATAAGGTGCTTATACATATATGTATGAGGAAGTACTAGCTATAAGGTGCTTATACATATATGCATGAGACGTACTAGCTATAAGGTGCTTATACATATATGCATGAGACGTACTAGCTATAAGGTGCTTATACATATATGCATGAGACGTACTAGCTATAAGGTGCTTATACATATATGCATGAGACGTACTAGCTATAAGGTGCTTATACATATATGTATGAGACGTACTAGCTATAAGGTGCTTATACATATATGCATGAGACGTACTAGCTATAAGGTGCTTATACATATATGCATGAGACGTACTAGATATAGGGTACTTATACATATATGTATGAGACGTACTAGCTATAAGGTGCTTATACATATATGCATGAGACGTACTAGCTATAAGGTGCTTATACATATATGCATGAGACGTACTAGATATAGGGTACTTATACATATATGTATGAGACGTACTAGCTATAAGGTGCTTATACATATATGCATGAGACGTACTAGCTATAAGGTGCTTATACATATATGCATGAGACGTACTAGATATAGGGTGCTTATGCATATATGTATGAGACGTACTAGCTATAGGGTGCTTATGCATATATGTATGAGAAGTACTAGCTATAAGGTGCTTATACATATATGCATGAGACGTACTAGATATAAGGTGCTTATACATATATGCATGAGACGTACTAGCTATAAGGTGCTTATACATATATGCATGAGACGTACTAGATATAGGGTGCTTATGCATATATGTATGAGACGTACTAGCTATAAGGTGCTTATACATATATGCATGAGACGTACTAGCTATAAGGTGCTTATACATATATGCATGAGACGTACTAGATATAGGGTGCTTATGCATATATGTATGAGACGTACTAGCTATAGGGTGCTTATGCATATATGTATGAGAAGTACTAGCTATAAGGTGCTTATACATATATGCATGAGACATGGTGCAATGATGTGTATGTTTCACATTCACAGACTCTACGTAAAGCAGCAACTGTAGACGAGCAGAAGAAGTTCTTGGCAGAAGCTGCCCTGATGGCGTAAGTCACAGTGACCAAGGGCCTGTCCCTGTCATACAGTGGGTTAATTATACGTTGGATGCTGCTGCGAGGTCTGGGTACAGCAATAGTGCTGGTGGCTGGCATAAGAACTGGCACATTTTGTTGAATTGGGAGGCCAGGTTGTAGCTGGGTTTAGCCAGTGCACTGGATCAACTGGACATGCAGGTAGATTTGAGACAGTAGTGCTCTCTCTAGTCGCGTACTATCAGTCCAGAAATCACTGCAATCATTTCATTCTCAATGACCTCTCAGTTGACATAACGAAATTACAATCACCTGCTAATGGGAGGGGGGAATTTCTGTATAAATATATAAGGCAAGATTGATTAACTAACTAAATGAAGTGGCATGGAAAGTTGTTGGCAGTCTGTGCATACACATGATGTAATGCCAGCCATCTTGTTGTCGAGTCTGTGCCCACAATACTGAGGCCTGACAAGGCTGTGTCCTGCCTGAAACAAGATGTTTCCTGCAAGGAGCAAGAACCTCTCTTCTGACCAGGCAGACATGAGGCTGGCAGCTAATGCTTTAATAGCTCGGGGGAAACTCCCCACGTCAACCAGTTCCAATGAACATGCAGTCTCCTCCCCTCCCCCCAAAAAGGCAGCAACAACAACCATATGGCACCAGGCCATCGCAATCTCTGATCCTTTGGAGCAGCCGCAATGCCACCCTCTCTGAGACCTCTGTGGCCGTCTGGCGATGGAAACGCAATTCACTGACGTGGGGCATTTGCACAGATGTGTTGTTACCTTCACATGCAGGTGCTCCTCCCCCCCACACACACCCACACACACACACACATATCACCTTACCACAAGAGCCGAGGTGTGCTACTACAGGAAGACATGCCACAGCAACTAAATAAATACCATACAAAAGCCGATGATGACCAAACACGTCGAACAAGTCAACATCTTGCTCAGTCAACAACAACCCCCCAAAATGCCAGCCATACTCCGTCTCCTCCCTCCCTTTCCCTTGAGGAGTCATAAAATATGATCATCGTGCTGCTGCTGTGGATGGAGAGAAGTTGCCACGAAACATGAAGAGACCGAGAGTTATGGACGCTTCCATGCTCCTCACAAGAAAAAGTTGGCTGCTCAGAGTTACGAGAGTCAAACGACAAGGCAATATCAGAAAAAAGTGTCTCAATCGATGCACGTGCTTCCAATGCTGCGAGCTGCATCCATCTGTCCACCAAATTACTTCCATGCCTCCTTGATGTGGTTAAGGTGTTAATGGGGTTGTGGTTGTGGAGGAAGACTGTTAATCTATTTGGGAATATTTATAGGAGGTGGGGTGAAAAACTCATGGCCACAATGATTTTTGTGGTATTACTGTGAACTCGGGTCCCTGACCATGCAGCATGCATCCCCAATAACTACACTTGCAAGATATGTGATATGCAAGCAAGCGAGGGTTCCACTCAACCAAGAACTACTTGCAAGATACACCAGCGAATCCATAGATGACATATGCTCCAGAGAGACTGTGACTAATGGTGTTGAATTTCCAGTTCTGCTCAGCTGTTATTTCCTACTTGAAAGTTGAAAACTTGTCAAAAATTAGGTGTGATGAAGGTCTTTGCAGTTATTAACCCATTCCTCTGCCCCTGATGGCCCTTGTTCACAGTTATTAACCCATTCCTCTGCTCCTGTTCCTCTACTCCTGGTGGCTCACAGTTATTAACCCATTCCTCTACTCCTGATGGCTCACAGTTATTAACCCATTCCTCTACTCCTGGTGGCTCACAGTTATTAACCCATTCCTCTACTCCTGGTGGCTCACAGTTATTAACCCATTCCTCTACTCCTGATGGCTCACAGTTATTAACCCATTCCTCTACTCCTGGTGGCTCACAGTTATTAACCCATTCTTCTGCCCCTGATGGCTCTTGGTCAGTTATTAACCCATTCCTCTGCTCCTGATGCTCTTGCTCACAGTTGTTAACCCATTCCTCTGCTCCTGATGACACAGTTATTAACCCATTCCTCTGCTCCTGATGGCTCACAGTTATTAACCCATTCCTCTGCCCTTGATGGCTCTTACTCACAGTTATTAACCCATTCCTCTGCTCCTGGTGGCTCACAGTTATTAACCCATTCCTCTACTCCTGGTGGCTCACAGTTATTAACCCATTCCTCTACTCCTGATGGCACAGTTATTAACCCATTCCTCTACTCCTGGTGGCTCACAGTTATTAACCCATTCCTCTACTCCTGGTGGCTCACAGTTATTAACCCGTTCCTCTACTCCTGGTGGCACAGTTATTAACCCATTCCTCTACTCCTGGTGGCTCACAGTTATTAACCCATTCCTCTACTCCTGGTGGCTCACAGTTATTAACCCATTCCTCTACTCCTGGTGGCTCACAGTTATTAACCCATTCCTCTACTCCTGGTGGCTCACAGTTATTAACCCATTCCTCTACTGGTGGCTCACAGTTATTAACTCATTCCTCTGCACTGATAGCTCTTGCTCATAGTTATTAACCCATTCCTCTGCACTGATAGCTGTTGCTCACAGTTATTAGCCCATTCCTCTACTCCTTATAGCTTTTGCTCACAAGTTATTTTAACCCATTCCTCTGGTTCGTTATTAACCCACTCCTACTCCTGTTGGCTCTGGAGGCCTCAATCTTGGTCTAAGTGAACTTCCCTGATGAACCCTACCTGGAGTTAGAACCACCGCCAACTCCAAAGAAACCTTTGGAGGTACAACTATCAGAGTGTCTCAACTTAATGAAGGAACAGATTGCCTATTTATTGAGACAAGGGTATCTGCATACTTGATCATAACCTCGGCTAAGCCGTTCGTGAGAAAGTATTCACTCTGTCTGTGGGTCTAGGGAGCTCTTTCAGGGATATCTCCTTCTCTCTTTATCTGAGCAGGCACTAGCTGGGACAGGCCAATACTTGTGTTTGTGTGGCTCGAGGAACTGGTGTCCCACAGATGCATGCTGCTATCCATTTGATGAACTATAGCTTGAAGTATACTTCTTCCATTGTTCTTGGAGGCAATGATTTGCACGAGCTTTGTGCTACATATGAAGCAAAGAAGGAGGGGGGGATCCTATCTGACTCCTGCAATACTGTGATCTTGCTGGCTCCATCAGACAACAACATCAGCTCACAGAGATGACTCTGCCACGTGTTGTTGCTATTTAATGTGAGGCCAGGATATGATAAGCCACACCCCAAGCTCCACCTTAAGGAAATGGATTGAAAATAGCTGATGTTTAAGAGCATGTATTTTGTGTACCAAAATTTACCAAATACATTTGCTTGTGCATTCACTCTTGAAACACGGACTGTTTCATCTGTCCGAATCATTGTAGATCGCAGGCAAGACTTGATGTAATGCATTGCAGTGAATGGTTGTTCACTTGTGGCGGTCATTACAAGTACTCACTTTGTCAGGCATCAGCTCCCTCTCTGCTGTGTGTGGTCAGCTTTTGCAAATACTTTGTGATGTCGAAGATGTTGCTCATATTCTCTGATACGAAAATGTCAAGGTGTGGTTGCAGATTAAGCTCGTTCAGACTGGTGGTGTGAATGTATTCTTAAGTTCATTGGAATAGTCTTGCTCTTGAGTAGCTTTGAGAAGTAGTACTTCTATGCCACCATGTACCTTGTGTTGTAGCCAGGCTAATCAAACCTATGCCACCATGTATCTTGTGTTATAGCCAGGCTAATCAAACCTATGCCACCGTGTATCTGTGTTATAGCCAGGCTAATCAAACCTATGCCACCATGTATCTGTGTTGTAGCCAGGCTAATCAAACCTATGCCACCGTGTATCTGTGTTATAGCCAGGCTAATCAAACCTATGCCACCGTGTATCTTGTGTTGTAGCCAGGCTAATCAAACCTATGCCACTGTGTATCTGTGTTATAGCCAGGCTAATCAAACCTATGCCACCGTGTATCTGTGTTATAGCCAGGCTAATCAAACCTATGCCACCGTGTATCTTATGTTGTAGCCAGGCTAATCAAACCTATGCCACCGTGTATCTGTGTTATAGCCAGGCTAATCAAACCTATGCCACCATGTATCTTGTGTTATAGCCAGGCTAATCAAACCTATGCCACCATGTATCTTATGTTGTAGCCAGGCTAATCAAACCTGCCAACATGTATCTTGTGTTGTAGCCAGGTTAATCAAACCTATGCCACCATGTATCTTGTGTTATAGCCAGGCTAATCAAACCTATGCCACCATGTATCTTGTGTTGTAGCCAGCCAGGCTAATCAAACCTGCCACCATGTATCTGTGTTGTAGCCAGGTTAATTTAACCTCTCTTCAATAGTCAAAAGGTCTAGGGCTTCAAAGTACACTCCCCTATACACTCATGTGTTTTAGAGTTGATGGATACTCTGGTGGTGCATGACCCTCTTCAGATCTCCTTGCCACTTTCCTTTGCACTGGATCATGTACATCTAAATCATGTCATTCTGTTAGCCTTTTTGCGGAACATGTCAAAACCTTCATTCAACTTTTGCCTTTCCAAACTGCCTCTTTGGAAAAGAGGAAGATGCCGGGTAGAATGTCTGGCACATGCCGTGGGATGGCGGGGTCCCTGGGTAGATTGTCTGGGCCGTGGAATGGTGCAGATCCCTATTGTCTGACACATGCCAAGGGATGGAAAGGATCCCTGGATAGATTGTCTGGCGCATGCCATGGGATGGTGGGGATCCCTGGGTAGATTGTCTGGCGCAGATCACGATGCAATCTTGAGCACTCCGTAAGCAGCTGTTGAGAGTCATATGGGCAAGCAAGTGGCCAGTGATGATCCTTTCCCACAAAACCGTCTTGCTTGCAAGACTACATTAAATTGCTGCCACCAAAAAGTGGTCCAACCATGGGCCTACAACCAACCATGGGCCTACAACCATGGGCCTACAACCATGGGCCTACAACCATGGGCCTACAACCATGGGCCTACAACCATGGGCCTACAACCATGGGCCTACAACCATGGGCCTACAACCAACCATGGGCCTACAACCATGGGCCTACAACCAACCATGGGCCTACAACCAACCATGGGCCTACAACCAACCATGGGCCTACAACCAACCATGGGCCTACAACCAACCATGGGCCTACAACCATGGGCCTACAACCATGGGCCTACAACCATGGGCCTACAACCATGGGCCTACAACCATGGGCCTACAACCATGGGCCTACAAGGTCCCACAGCTGAGGCTAGCCTATGGTTTCCTTGGCTTGTTCGATCATCTTTGTGGTTATCTCGGCCTCCATGTTTCTTCATTCTCAGCTGTCAGAGAACAGTCTTTTTTACTTGTAGAAGGGGCCAAGGGCATCTTTGTCTGGAAGAGCAGAGGCCATGGCTGGCTTGGAATGCTACGACACCCATCTCATACCTGGCCACTCTGCCCACTGTGTGGTGTGCAAGCAGTCCTCTCCAAAGCCACCATCGCCCAGACAGAGAGACGCTCAATGTTGATCCACCTTGCAGGAAACTGCAGTCTAACCTAGCTCTGTTACAACTGAAGGTTCAAAGGTTTATTCAATAAGGCATTTAATAGTTGTTTGAGGATGGGTTAGGATAGACTCAATGAGAAGCAACCCAGTCAACATTCATAGTCTGTGAATCACACGCATTTAGTAGTTGGATCATAGCATGCACTCTGACCTGTGCTGTAGGAGAGCCAATTAAACTAGAAAAATGAATGTACTTTAAGGACCCAACAATTGGCTTCTCCACATTCCACTTCGGTCAGGAACATATGTCACCCATCCCCCCAAGGAAATGACCTCACCCCAGCTAAGCCAACATATAAAAGGAGCCATTGCACTATGTGTCTAGCCCAGCATCTACAGGAAGTGCTGTAATGACTAGTCATATGGTAATAACCCAAGCTCTTGGCCCATTTGGTAGGCTCAGCAAAGTTTGTATTGGTGAGAGTGAAGTGGACTTCTGAGGGAGAAGTTTATGATCAGGCAGTAGTAGTCTAGAGAGGAGCCTGGAAGGAATTCTTGATTGTCAACCTAGAGTGGTACAAGGTCATAGTTTTCAGCAACTACTTGGAATAGCTCCTTCAAAGACTAAAGCCTGGTTCACAAAATGTTGCTGGGTCCTGCCATGCGATGTGACTGGCAATGAGCTCCTTCAAAGACTAAAGCCTGGTTCACAATATGTTGCTGGGTCCTGCCATGCGATGCGACTGGCAATGAGCTCCTTCAAAGACTAAAGCCTGGTTCACAATATGTCGCTGGGTCCTGCCATGCGATACGACTGGCAATGAGCTCCTTCAAAGACTAAAGCCTGGTTCACAAAATGTTGCTGGGTCTGCCATGCGATGTGACTGGCAATGAGCTCCTTCAAAGACTAAAGCCTGGTTCACAAAATGTTGCTGGGTCCTGCCATGCGATGCAACTGGCAATGAGCTCCTTCAAAGACTAAAGCCTGGTTCACAATATGTCGCTGGGTCCTGCCATGCGATGTGACTGGCAATGAGCTCCTTCAAAGACTAAAGCCTGGTTCACAAAATGTCGCTGGGTCCTGCCATGCGATGCGACTGGCAATGAGCTCCTTCAAAGACTAAAGCCTGGTTTACAAAATGTTGCTGGGTCCTGCCATGCGATGCGACTGGCAATGAGCTCCTTCAAAGACTAAAGCCTGGTTCACAATATGTCGCTGGGTCCTGCCATGCGATGCGACTGGCAATGAGCTCCTTCAAAGACTAAAGCCTGGTTCACAATATGTCGCTGGGTCCTGCCATGCGATGCGACTGGCAATGAGCTCCTTCAAAGACTAAAGCCTGGTTCACAATATGTTGCTGGGTCCTGCCATGCGATGTGACTGGCAATGAGCTCCTTCAAAGACTAAAGCCTGGTTCACAATATGTCGCTGGGTCCTGCCATGCGATGCGACTGGCAATGAGCTCCTTCAAAGACTAAAGCCTGGTTCACAATATGTTGCTGGGTCCTGCCATGTGATGTGACTGGCAATGAGCTCCTTCAAAGATTAAAGCCTGGTTCACAATATGTTGCTGGGTCCTGCCATGTGATGTGACTGGCAATGAGCTCCTTCAAAGACTAAAGCCTGGTTCACAATATGTCGCTGGGTCCTGCCATGCGATGCGACTGGCAATGAGCTCCTTCAAAGACTAAAGCCTGGTTCACAATATGTTGCTGGGTCCTGCCATGTGATGTGACTGGCAATGAGCTCCTTCAAAGATTAAAGCCTGGTTCACAATATGTTGCTGGGTCCTGCCATGTGATGTGACTGGCAATGAGCTCCTTCAAAGACTAAAGCCTGGTTCACAATATGTCGCTGGGTCCTGCCATGCAACTGGCAACGAGTAGTGACGTGTTTTTTCCCCTTCTTTTCTTTCAAGTTTTGTGAACACTCAGCGATAACTTCTTCGAGTTGCATCGTGTCACATCAGAGCTCGTCGTCAGAAAAGACTCTGAGTTGTGTTTCAACGAGAGTCACTTGCTTGGTTTGTTTTTACACTTTCTTGCCATTGTCTGAGCCGATAATAGGTGTGATTGGTGTGCACTCTTCAGAGCTGAAGTGTGGAAGGTGTGTTAAGTGGTGAGGAAAAGTGAGTGGAATCAGCGAGGAAGTTATCCTGCCTGTAGGAAGAGGAAGTTGTCCTGCCTGTGGGGAGCATCTACGAGGCTTCTAGGGACGTCAGAGCAAAGGAGAATTCCTGGAATAATGTCACCAGTGATATATTTGATAGTTTGGTGGGAACACCCACATTCTCCTCCTCCTTCTGCACCTTCTCTACCTCGGGATTATCTCTACCTCGGGATTACCCCCATCAGAACTGTCCATATCCCCTGAAGTGCGGTGGTAGACTCAATGTAGTAATGTGTGTGGTTTACTGTTGGTTCAAAGTGCACCAACAATTCTAGCGGCATCAACGGTGTATTGTGAACCAGGCTCAAGGACTCGAGTCCCGATATATACTTATATAGACTGCACAATTAATTATGCTATGCTAAGTAATGAATTACAGTCTCCAATCTGCACACTTGGAGCCACCTGCAATGTCAATACATGTACTACAATCAATTATGCATTACATATTCTAGATCTATGGATGTCAACTAATTATGCAATTAGATGTGTATATGAATTTGCTCTCTCTCTCTCCTTACAATATCGCTCTCCTCCTCCGAACACACCCACAGGAATTTCAACCATCCCAACATAGTGAAGGTGCTGGGTGTGTGTGTAGACAATGACCCCGTCTACATCATCATGGAACTCATGCCTGGAGGAGATCTTCTGAAGTTCCTCCGGGAAGCTAAAATGGATCATGTAAGTCCCCCGTTCATTTCCTAGTCGACTATATAAAAAGGGTCAAAACCACGAGGTCAAATGACTGAACAGCCCGAGTTAGATCGAGGCACACCTATGCTAAAAATAGCAACATGCGAGTGGTATGTGACATCGTATCTAAAAATAGCACTAGAGGCCAAGTAGTCTATTTGCACATTGATTTCCCATTGGATCATCACTGCAGTATGTATGTACTGTCCCAGCAATTTGACACCGTATGACACTCTATGGACAACTTCCTATTGTTAGTTGTTTTTTTTAACAACTTCTAACAACTTCCTGTATTCACTTCCTTTCTCTGTAATTAGGGCCCGACATTGCTGACACTTCCCGAGCAGATCCAGGTGGCACTGGACGTCGCTCACGGCTGCCACTACTTGGAAAAGCAGCACTTCATACACAGAGACATCGCTGGAAGAAACTGTCTTGTCTCCAGTCGAGGTGCAGACAGAGTCGTCAAAATAGGAGGTGAGGACCACCTTGAATTGCACCGAAACACTTTGCAAGAAAAGTGGTTGCCAAGAACAAAAGGAAACCAGCCGGCAGCTTAGACCACACACATCTAGAGAACCCTGCACCCTTTATTGCAATCATGTGCACCACATATAATACAGAGTTGAAAAGCAATACTATTCTGGCAGATATCACAACAACATTTAGAAAGTGCTAAAATAATGATATATTGTTAATTTTAATTGAAACTTAATGTGTATGCATGAGGAAGAGAATAGAGTTGGACAGGTGGTATCCATGGTGACATTTTCCCAGCATTGTTGCACTCCTTTTTCGTGATGTACAATGTGCTCCATCAGCTGCCAACATTATATATATATATATATACTGTACAGGGTTTCATTTACCCCCTTTGAACCTTTTTGCCCCCCCCCCACCTCCTTGGAAATTGTATTATTAAAATTCTTTAGAAACTTTGTCACATCTTTAACCATCATGCCCCCCCCCCCCCCCAGATTCCTCCAGTTGCCCCCCCTTGGACAATTTTCTAAATGAAACCCTGTGTATATATATATACTATATATACTGTATAGAAGTATAGAATATATATATATTCCCTTTATTATTAGATTTTGGGCTGGCCAAGGACCTCTACAGCTCTGACTATTACCAGGTTGAAGGTCAGAGAAAATTGCCAGTAAGGTGGATGGCTCCCGAAGCTTTGCTTCAAGGCAAGTTCACAGTGGAGTCTGACGTCTGGTCGTATGGCGTGCTGCTGTGGGAGATCATGACGCTGGGGAACCAGCCCTACCCTGGTCGCATCAACCAGGAAGTGCTCCAGTTTGTCACTGGTGGAGGCCGGCTGGACAGACCGGACAAGTGCCCTTCCAAAATGTTAGTTTCCCCCCTCCTTATAATATACCATCCTCCCTCTTCCCCTCTCTCCCCTACCCCCTCACTCCCACCGCACTTCATGTGCCATATGTCCCCCTGCCTCGCCTCACGTCTCACTCACCCATCATCCTTACTTCTATAAACTCACTCCTCTCCTTGGTTGGGGATTCTGGTACAAGTACACTGTCGCAGCCTCTCCTGGGACTTACATCCCGGGATGACTGAGTGGCTGACTAGACAGCACTGTCACAAGCTCTCCTGGGACTTACATCCCGATGACTGAGTGGCTCACTGGACAGCACTGTCACAAGCTCTCCTGGGACTTACATCCCGGGATGACTGAGTGGCTGACTGGACAGCACTGTCACAAGTTCTCCTGGGACTTACATCCCGGGATGACTGAGTGGCTCACTGGAACAGCACTGTCACAAGCTCTCCTGGGATGACTGAGTGGATCACTGGACAGCACTGTCACAAGCTCTCCTGGGACTTACATCCCGGGATGACTGAGTCGCTGACTGGACAGCACTGTCACAAGCTCTCCTGGGACTTACATCCCGGGATGACTGAGTGGCTCACTGGACAGCACTGTCACAAGCTCTCCTGGGACTTACATCCCGGGATGACTGAGTGGCTGACTGGACAGCACTGTCACAAGCTCTCCTGGGACTTACATCCCGGGATGACTGAGTGGCTGACTGGACAGCACTGTCACAAGCTCTCCTCGGACTTACATCCCGGGATGACTGAGTGGCTGACTGGACAGCACTGTCACAAAGCTCTCCTGGGACTTACATCCCGGGATGACTGAGTGGCTGACTGGACAGCACTGTCACAAAGCTCTCCTGAGATGTACATCCCGGGATGACTGAGTGGCTGACGGGAACAAGCTCTCCTGGGACTATCCCGGGATGACTGAGTGGCTGACTGGACAGCACTGTCACAAGCTTTCTTGGGACTTAAATCCCGGGATGACTGGACTGAGTGGCCTACTGGACAGATCCAGGAATACTTGTCCCTCCAGGATGCATTACCCCAGATTGTCCATGTCCTAGAATACCTTGAGATCCCCGAAATCCAGGCATGTTAAGTATTCTGGGGTCCAGTAAAACATCAGTCACCATCACTGGAATCCTCATCTAGAAATGTGTGTCAGTGTGCCCCCCCACCCCCCACTCCCTCACATGATACCAACCTCATCTTCTTCTCCTACCCCTTCCCATACACACACACACACACACCACAGCAACCAGCTGATGCAGTTGTGCTGGAAGCGCTATGCGTCCGATCGTCCTCACTTTGAGCATATAGTGAACACAATGAGCAACTATATGGACAAACTCAAGCGTCCAGACAGCGTCTACAATAACTCGGACACGGACTCTGATGACGATGCAGCCGGCAATCATGTACAGCGACAAGGCTCTGGCAAAACTCCAGGACGGTCACCCTCTGTGAGATCAGGTAAAAGAATGATAAGAAGAGGAAATTGTGTTCACTCAGAGCATATGATGTATACATGTATCTCATCACTCAAGACTGAATTTTCCCAACTTGAACTATAGTAAAAAGTTGCTCGAGCTAAAATAATAAATACCTCTCGACATGTGCACATGGCTTTGATCCACCCAAGGTTCTCAAAATATGTCTGAACTACACCACTTTGAAGGAGTTTTCCATGCTCCAAGTGTGCCGATTTGGACAGGCAGATATAAGGGGGGGGGAAGGGCTCCCTCATCCTCAGACCTGGGGCTGTCCCTCAGACCTGGGTCTGTCCCTCAGACCCTTCTTGAAGATGTGTATAATAAATATCAATACACATTGCTAGGTTTAAGCCACTAAGAGGCTTTTGCAATTATAGCACAGACCTAGAGTCATAAATGGTTGCAATGCCCATATATAGGAATCCTGCACCTGGCGAGGTCGAGCAGCATGAAACTACGGAACAGCTTCCGACGACATAACAGTGTTCACAAGCGAGAAGATCAAGGAGCCAACTCTCAGGTATCCCTCCTAGAGCACATGCACACATACACACATACATACACACATGTGTGTACAGCAAGAATGTGTGCCTGGAACTCAGACCCGTGCATTGTGCACACCTTGTTATTGCAGGGTCAACTTGAACTGTACATACTTAGCCTATAATGAGAGCAACTCTTTTTTATAGACCTAGCCTGCTAGATTGAGATGGCTAAATGAGTTTCCAGGTAGAGTAATGGCTTCTAGGCTTCATGAGGATTTAGCATGCGTCTCTTTGTACTGAGATGAAGGCCTTAATGAAGGGAAAAGTGGAAATCTCACGATCCGAGTGACAAACTGATAACTTTATCCTGTTTCACACATGCAGAGGTGCGGGGCAGTAATGGGATGCACAATAGACCATCCAATATGAGGCAGTAATGGGATGCAGAGTAGACCATCCAATATGAGGCAGTAATGGGATGCACAGGAGACCATCCAATATGAGGCAGTAATGGGATGCAGAGTAGACCATCCAATATGAGGCAGTAATGGGATGCACAGTAGACCATCCAATATGAGGCAGTAATGGGATGCAGAGTAGACCATCCAATATGAGGCAGTAATGGGATGCACAATAAACCATCCAATATGAGGCAGTAATGGGATGCACAGGAGACCATCCAATATGAGGCAGTAATGGGATGCAGAGTAGACCATCCAATATGAGGCAGTAATGGGATGCACTGTAGACCATCCAATATGAGGCAGTAATGGGATGCAGAGTAGACCATCCAATATGAGGCAGTAATGGGATGCAGAGTAGACCATCCAATATGAGGCAGTAATGGGATGCAGAGTAGACCATCCAATATGAGGCAGTAATGGGATGCACAGTAGACCATCCAATATGAGGCAGTAATGGGATGCAGAGTAGACCATCCAATATGAGGCAGTAATGGGATGCACTGTAGACCATCCAATATGAGGCAGTAATGGGGTGCACTGTAGACCATCCAATATGAGGCAGTAATGGGATGCACAATAAACCATCCAATATGAGGCAGTAATGGGATGCAGAGTAGACCATCCAATATGAGGCAGTAATGGGATGCACAGGAGACCATCCAATATGAGGCAGTAATGGGATGCAGAGTAGACCATCCAATATGAGGCAGTAATGGGATGCACTGTAGACCATCCAATATGAGGCAGTAATGGGATGCAGAGTAGACCATCCAATATGAGGCAGTAATGGGATGCACTGTAGACCATCCAATATGAGGCAGTAATGGGATGCAGAGTAGACCATCCAATATGAGGCAGTAATGGGATGCACAGTAGGCCATCCAATATGAGGCAGTAATGGGATGCACTGTAGACCATCCAATATGAGGCAGTAATGGGATGCAGAGTAGACCATCCAATATGAGGCAGTAATGGGATGCACTGTAGACCATCCAATATGAGGCAGTAATGGGATGCAGAGTAGACCATCCAATATGAGGCAGTAATGGGATGCACTGTAGACCATCCAATATGAGGCAGTAATGGGATGCAGAGTAGACCATCCAATATGAGGCAGTAATGGGATGCACTGTAGACCATCCAATATGAGGCAGTAATGGGATGCAGAGTAGACCATCCAATATGAGGCAGTAATGGGATGCACAGGAGACCATCCAATATGAGGCAGTAATGGGATGCAGAGTAGACCATCCAATATGAGGCAGTAATGGGATGCACAGTAGACCATCCAATATGAGGCAGTAATGGGATGCAGAGTAGACCATCCAATATGAGGCAGTAATGGGATGCAGAGTAGACCATCCAATATGAGGCAGTAATGGATGCACTGTAGACCATCCAATATGAGGCAGTAATGGGATGCACAATAGACCATCCAATATGAGGCAGTAATGGGATGCAGAGTAGACCATCCAATACGAGGCAGTAATGGGATGCACAGTAGACCATCCAATATGAGGCAGTAATGGGATGCACTGTAGACCATCCAATATGAGGCAGTAATGGGATGCACAGGAGACCATCCAATATGAGGCAGTAATGGGATGCACTGTAGACCATCCAATATGAGGCAGTAATGGGATGCACAATAGACCATCCAATATGAGGCAGTAATGGGATACAGAGTAGACCATCCAATATGAGGCAGTAATGGATGCACTGTAGACCATCCAATATGAGGCAGTAATGGGATGCACAGGAGACCATCCAATATGAGGCAGTAATGGGATGCAGAGTAGACCATCCAATATGAGGCAGTAATGGGATGCACTGTAGACCATCCAATATGAGGCAGTAATGGGATGCACAATAGACCATCCAATATGAGGCAGTAATGGGATGCAGAGTAGACCATCCAATATGAGGCAGTAATGGGATGCACTGTAGACCATCCAATATGAGGCAGTAATGGGATGCACAGTAGACTATCCAATATGAGGCAGTAATGGGATGCACTGTAGACCATCCAATATGAGGCAGTAATGGGATGCACAGTGGACCATCCAATATGAGGCAGTAATGGGATGCACAGTAGACCATCCAATATGAGGCAGTAATGGGATGCACAGGAGACCATCCAATATGAGGCAGTAATGGGATGCACAGTGGACCATCCAATATGAGGCAGTAATGGGATGCAGAGTAGACCATCCAATATGAGGCAGTAATGGGATGCACAGTAGACCATCCAATATGAGGCAGTAATGGGATGCACAGTAGACCATCCAATATGAGGCAGTAATGGGATGCAGAGTAGGCCATCCAATATGAGGCAGTAATGGGATGCACTGTAGACCATCCAATATGAGGCAGTAATGGGATGCACTGTAGACCATCCAATATGAGGCAGTAATGGGATGCACAGTAGACCATCCAATATGAGGCAGTAATGGGATGCAGAGTAGACCATCCAATATGAGGCAGTAATGGGATGCAGAGTAGACCATCCAATATGAGGCAGTAATGGGATACACAGTAGACCATCCAATACTGTTGGTAATTAAGTGGGGGCTATTCAGATCAGCAGTAAATAAACTGAATGCATCTAGAATTTAAGGTTATTTTTGTTGTTGATGAGCTGCATAGTGGACCTAGAGGAGTTGCTTGACATGTCTTGCACTACCATTCAAGTCAATTAGGTGAACCTAGTTCTGTATAAATCTGTTACATACTACTGTGGCTGGCAAGAGTTGCATGGGACTAATGACATTACCATTAACACCTGAATATTAGCGCTGTGGGGGGGAAATTAAAAGTGTGTGATTTTTATTTTTTTGCTTCTTTTTTTTCTTTTCTTTTCCCCCCTCCCTTTTTTTGTGTCGGACTTTTATGCACACTGAATGTATTCCATATAAATGTGTGTTGCAGCATGATGATCAATTCCGGGAAAGAGGACCATTTTGATCACTAGGTGTGGAGGAGGAATTATTAGGATCCTACATAGATGAATGCTAAACACGACATGCTGCCTTTCTCATTGCACCTGCTGCTGTATTTATGTGGCAAAACTCTTTTTCTGGTGTTGTTGTTGTTGCTGTGTTTTTTAACTTATTAGTGTGTTATTGCGTACAAAACCCATACATGATTTTATAAGTGCACATGTTAAGATTTAATATTATGGCACTGTATAATTAATTAAACCTTGGGTTGTTTTTTTATATTATTATTATAGTTAATTATAGTTAATTATTTTTTCTTGTCCTCATCTTCATTTCTCACTTTTCTTTATCTAACTTTGGACTTCTTCAGTAGGGCCAACAGCTCAATCAACTCTCCTGTTTTGAATAAAGTTGACAATGAAAAAAATAATCTTGCATTATGTATGTGTTGTGTGCATCCAGCACCCCCCCCAACCAACCACACACACACACACACCTCCCAGTTCAAATGCAGCACATTTAAGTGTCAACACATGGTCTAAAATTACATACACCCTTGGTCTATGTATATATATATACTGTATATGGCTGTTGGACTTTGGATGCAGGGATTGATGATCCTTACCTTATGTAACAAAATCTACATTTAGAAGGATCACTGCATATCTACCATGGGACGAGGATGGTTACAGGGATACCCCCTGTACCCATCATAGCCGAAGACCTGCTATAATTATAACCTAGTTTAAATTTGGCAGATGATTTTGTGGAGTTTGAAAACATAATTTAGCACAGTAAAAGGGGACCCCACCATGAACTCGGCGTTAAAAACTTGTGGTTACCACTTTATAGATTATGCACACTTCATGGTATGGACTTGATATATAGCTCAAAAGATAGGTCTCTCTGTGTGCTCTCTTTTGATACTAAAACAGTTTACATAGGTATAACTATACCCAAGTTACTGGAGCTAAAGTGGGGGTACCAAAAACCTTGGTGCCCGTTTACATTTTTCTGCAGATTGCCAAGTGCAAGAAATTAGCAATGATTTCCAACCGCGCGCTTGACCACGTACTTAAAGAAAAGTCGTCAGTCTGTTGGTGCCCCTGCTGGGTGGAGACGCAAACTTTTCGACTTGACCCGTGGTTTGTACCCCCCCCCCCCCCCCCCCCTGTGTGCGAGCCACATGACAACTCGGGGCTGACGAGGTCATCCGATACTAATTCGGCAAATATGTGAGCACCTGGGACAAACATAAGGTCCAGCGGCTTTATCAGAGCTCCACTAGAAACATTCTAGGTTCCTCATGCCTTTTGGACCACATGCATGCGGATCTGAGGGTCCCTTTCCACCTCCCAGTGGTCGACTTTTTACCCGATGCCCAGCAATGCCACTCTGATGCGGCCACCTTGCAAGGGCCAGGTGTTGGTTGATATTTCTATGCACATGTCATCTGACAGTCACAATCCATTTCATAGTTATTGGGCAACCAAGCTCCATCATGCCACACACTATCTAACAGGCTTATTGAGCATGTCCATCACCACTGGAAGCCAACCTTGTGAGCTCAACAGGCTCAACACTGGAGGCCAGCCCACGAGCCCACTTCAACAGGTTCAATACTGGAGGTGAGCCCACTTCAACAGGCTCAACACTGGAGGTTATCCCTGTGAGCCCACTTCAACAGGTTCAACACTGGAGGTCAGCCCTGTGAACCCAACAGGCTCAACACTGAAGGTCAGCCCTGTGAGCCAACTTCAACAGGCTCAACACTGGAGGTCAGCCCTGTGAGCCCACTTCAACAGGTTCAACACTGGAGGTCAGCCCTGTGAGCCCACTTCAACAGGCTCAACACTGGAGGTCAGCCGTGTGAGCCCACTTCAACAGGCTCAACACTGAGGTCAGCCCTGTGAGCCCACTTCAACAGGCTCAACACTGGAGGTCAGCCCTGTGAGCCCACTTCAACAGGCTCAACACTGGAGTTATCCCTGTGAGCCCACTTCAACAGGCTCAACACTGGAGGTCAGCCCTATGAGCCCACTTCAACAGACTCTACACTGAGGCCAGCCCTGTGAGCCCACTTCAACAGGCTCAACACTAGAGGTCATCCCTGTGAGCCCACTTCAACAGGCTCTACACTAGAGGTCATCCCTGTGAGCCCACTTCAACAGGCTCAACACTGAAGCCCAGCCCTGTGAGCCCACTTCAACAGGCTCTACACTAGAGGTCATACCTGTGAGCCTACTTCAACAGGCTCAACACTGAAGGCCAGCCCTGTGAGCCCACTTCAACAGGCACTATACTAGAGGTCAGCCCTGTGAGCCCACTTCAATAGGCTCTACACTAGAGGTCATCCCTGTGAGCTACTTCAACAGGTTCAACACTGGAGGCCAGCCCTGTGAGCCCACTTCAACAGGCTCTTACACTAGAGGTCATCCCTGTGAGCCCACTTCAACAGGCTCAACACTGGAGGCCAGCCCTGTGAGCCCACTTCAACAGGCTCAACACTGGAGGTCAGCCCTGTGAGCCCCTTTCAACAGGCTCTACACTAGAGGTCATCCCTGTGAGCCCACTTCAACAGGCTCAACACTGGAGGTCAGCCCTGTGAGCCCACTTCAACAGGCTCTACACTGGAGGTCAGGCCTGTGAGCCCACTTCAACAGGCTCAACACTGAAGGCCAGCCCTGTGAGCCCACTTCAACAGGCTCAACACTGAAGGCCAGCCCTGTGAGCCCACTTCAACAGGTTCAACACTGGAGGTCAGCCCTGTGAGCCCACTTCAACAGGCTCAACACTGGAGGTCAGCCCCTGTGAGCCCACTTCAACAGGCTCAACACTGAAGCCCAGCCCTGTGAGCCCACTTCAACAGGCTCTACACTAGAGGTCATCCCTGTGAGCCCACTTCAACAGGCTCAACACTGAAGGCCAGCCCTGTGAGCCCACTTCAACAGGCACTACACTAGAGGTCAGCCCTGTGAGCCCACTTCAACAGGCTCTACACTAGAGGTCTTCCCTGTGAGCCGACTTCAGCAGGCTCTACACTAGAGGTCATCCCTGTGAGCCCACTTCAACAGGCTCAACACTGAAGGCCAGCCCTGTGAGCCCACTTCAACAGGCTCTATACTAGAGGTCATCCCTGTGAGCCTACTTCAACAGGTTCAACACTAGAGGTCAGCCCTGTGAGCACACTTCAACAGGTTCAACACTGGAGGTCAGCCCTGTGAGCGCACTTCAACAGGCTCAACACTGGAGGTCATCCCTGTGAGCCCACTTCAACAGGCTGAACACTGAAGGCCAGCCCTGTGAGCCCACTTCAACAGGCTCAACACTGGAGGTCATCCCTGTGAGCCCACTTCAACAGGCTCAACACTGGAGGTCATCCCTGTGAGCCCACTTCAACAGGCTCTACACTAGAGGTCATCCCTGTGAGCCCACTTCAACAGGCTCAACACTGAAGCCCAGCCCTATGAGCCCACTTCAACAGGCTCTATACTAGAGGTTATACCTGTGAGCCTACTTCAACAGGCTCAACACTGAAGGCCAGCCCTGTGAGCCCACTTCAACAGGCACTATACTAGAGGTCAGCCCTGTGAGCCCACTTCAATAGGCTCTACACTAGAGGTCATCCCTGTGAGCCTACTTCAACAGGTTCAACACTGGAGGCCAGCCCTGTGAGCCCACTTCAACAGGCTCTTACACTAGAGGTCATCCCTGTGAGCCCACTTCAACAGGCTCAACACTGAAGGCCAGCCCTGTGAGCCCACTTCAACAGGCTCAACACTGATCCCAGCCCTGTGAGCCCACTTCAACAGGCTCAACACTAGAGGTCATCCCTGTGAGCCCACTTCAACAGGCTCAACACTGAAGGCCAGCCCTGTGAACCCAATTCAACAGGCTCTACACTGGAGGTTATCCCTGTGAGCCCACTTCAACAGATTCAATACTGGAGGTCAGCCCTGTGAGCCCACTTCAACAGGCTCAACACTGGAGGTCAGCCCTGTGAGCCGACTTGAAAAGGCTCAACACTGGAGGTCAGCCCTGTGAGCCCACTTCAACAGGCTCAACACTGAAGGCCAGCCCTGTGAGCCCACTTCAATAGGCTCAACACTGAAGGCCAGCCCTGTGAGCCCACTTCAACAGGCTCTACACTGGAGGTCAGCCCTGTGAGTCCACTTCAACAGGCTCAACACTGGAGGTTATCCCTGTGAGCTCACTTCAACAGGTTCAATACTGGAGGTCCAGCCCTGTGAGCCCACTTCAACAGGCTCAACACTGAAGGCCAGCCCTGTGGGCCTACTTCAACAGGCTCAACACTGGAGGTCAGCCCTGTGAGCCCACTTCAACAGGCTCAACACTGGAGGTCATCCCTGTGAGCCCACTTCAACAGGCTCTACACTGGAGGTCAGCCCTGTGAGCCCACTTCAACAGGCTCAACACTGGAGGTCATCCCTGTGAGCCCACTTCAACAGGCTCAACACTGGAGGTCATCCCTGTGAGCCCACTTCAACAGGCTCTACACTAGAGGTCATCCCTGTGTGAGCCCACTTCAACAGGCTCAACACTGAAGCCCAGCCCTGTGAGCCCACTTCAACAGGCTCTACACTAGAGGTCATACCTGTGAGCCTACTTCAACAGGCTCAACACTGAAGGCCAGCCCTGTGAGCCCACTTCAACAGGCACTATACTAGAGGTCAGCCCTGTGAGCCCACTTCAATAGGCTCTACACTAGAGGTCATCCCTGTGAGCCTACTTCAACAGGTTCAACACTGGAGGCCAGCCCTGTGAGCCCACTTCAACAGGCTCAACACTGAAGGCCAGCCCTGTGAACCCACTTCAACAGGCTCTACACTGGAGGTTATCCCTGTGAGCCCACTTCAACAGGTTCAATACTGGAGGTCAGCCCTGTGAGCCCACTTCAACAGGCTCAACACTGGAGGTCAGCCCTGTGAGCCGACTTGAAAAGGCTCAACACTGGAGGTCAGCCCTGTGAGCCCACTTCAACAGGCTCAACACTGAAGGCTAGCCCTGTGAGCCCACTTCAATAGGCTCAACACTGAAGGCCAGCCCTGTGAGCCCACTTCAACAGGCTCTACACTGGAGGTCAGCCCTGTGAGCCCACTTCAACAGGCTCAACACTAGAGGTTATCCCTGTGAGCCCACTTCAACAGGTTCAATACTGGAGGTCCAGCCCTGTGAGCCCACTTCAACAGGCTCAACACTGAAGGCCAGCCCTGTGAGCCAACTTCAACAGGCTCAACACTGGAGGTCAGCCCTGTGAGCCCACTTCAACAGGCTCAACACTGGAGGTCATCCCTGTGAGCCCACTTCAACAGGCTCAACACTGGAGGTCATCCCTGTGAGCCCACTTCAACAGGCTCTACACTAGAGGTCATCCCTGTGAGCCCACTTCAACAGGCTCAACACTGAAGCCCAGCCCTGTGAGCCCACTTCAACAGGCTCTACACTAGAGGTCATACCTGTGAGCCTACTTCAACAGGCTCAACACTGAAGGCCAGCCCTGTGAGCCCACTTCAACAGGCACTATACTAGAGGTCAGCCCTGTGAGCCCACTTCAATAGGCTCTACACTAGAGGTCATCCCTGTGAGCCTACTTCAACAGGTTCAACACTGGAGGCCAGCCCTGTGAGCCCACTTCAACAGGCTCTTACACTAGAGGTCATCCCTGTGAGCCAACTTCAACAGGCTCAACACTGGAGGCCAGCCCTGTGAGCCCACTTCAACAGGCTCAACACTGGAGGTCAGCCCTGTGAGCCCCTTTCAACAGGCTCTACACTAGAGGTCATCCCTGTGAGCCCACTTCAACAGGCTCAACACTGGAGGTCAGCCCTGTGAGCCCACTTCAACAGGCTCTACACTGGAGGTCAGGCCTGTGAGCCCACTTCAACAGGCTCAACACTGAAGGCCAGCCCTGTGAGCCCACTTCAACAGGCTCAACACTGAAGGCCAGCCCTGTGAGCCCACTTCAACAGGTTCAACACTGGAGGTCAGCCCTGTGAGCCCACTTCAACAGGCTCAACACTGGAGGTCAGCCCCTGTGAGCCCACTTCAACAGGCTCAACACTGAAGCCCAGCCCTGTGAGCCAACTTCAACAGGCTCTACACTAGAGGTCATCCCTGTGAGCCTACTTCAACAGGCTCAACACTGAAGGCCAGCCCTGTGAGCCCACTTCAACAGGCAATACACTAGAGGTCAGCCCTGTGAGCCCACTTCAACAGGCTCTACACTAGAGGTCTTCCCTGTGAGCCCACTTCAGCAGGCTCTACACTAGAGGTCATCCCTGTGAGCCCACTTCAACAGGCTCAACACTGAAGGCCAGCCCTGTGAGCCCACTTCAACAGGCTCTACACTAGAGGTCATCCCTGTGAGCCTACTTCAACAGGTTCAACACTAGAGGTCAGCCCTGTGAGCACACTTCAACAGGTTCAACACTGGAGGTCAGCCCTGTGAGCGCACTTCAACAGGCTCAACAATGGAGGTCATCCCTGTGAGCCCACTTCAACAGGCTGAACACTGAAGGCCAGCCCTGTGAGCCCACTTCCACAGGCTCAACACTGGAGGTCATCCCTGTGAGCCCACTTCAACAGGCTCAACACTGGAGGTCATCCCTGTGAGCCCACTTCAACAGGCTCTACACTAGAGGTTATCCCTGTGAGCCCACTTCAACAGGCTCAACACTGAAGCCCAGCCCTGTGAGCCCACTTCAACAGGCTCTACACTAGAGGTCATACCTGTGAGCCTACTTCAACAGGCTCAACACTGAAGGCCAGCCCTGTGAGCCCACTTCAACAGGCACTATACTAGAGGTCAGCCCTGTGAGCCCACTTCAATAGGCTCTACACTAGAGGTCATCCCTGTGAGCCTACTTCAACAGGTTCAACACTGGAGGCCAGCCCTGTGAGCCCACTTCAACAGGCTCTTACACTAGAGGTCATCCCTGTGAGCCCACTTCAACAGGCTCAACACTGAAGGCCAGCCCTGTGAGCCCACTTCAACAGGCTCAACACTGAGCCCAGCCCTGTGAGCCCACTTCAACAGGCTCAACACTGAAGGCCAGCCCTGTGAACCCACTTCAACAGGCTCTACACTGGAGGTTATCCCTGTGAGCCCACTTCAACAGATTCAATACTGGAGGTCAGCCCTGTGGGCCCACTTCAACAGGCTCAACACTGGAGGTCAGCCCTGTGAGCCCACTTTAACAGGCTCAACACTGGAGGTCATTCCTGTGAGCCCACTTCAACAGGCTCTACACTGGAGGTCAGCCCTGTGAGCCCACTTCAACAGGCTCAACACTGGAGGTCATCCCTGTGAGCCCACTTCAACAAGCTCAACACTGGAGGTCATCCCTGTGAGCCCACTTCAACAGGCTCTACACTAGAGGTCATCCCTGTGAGCCCACTTCAACAGGCTCAACACTGAAGCCCAGCCCTGTGAGCCCACTTCAACAGGCTCTACACTAGAGGTCATACCTGTGAGCCTACTTCAACAGGCTCAACACTGAAGGCCAGCCCTGTGAGCCCACTTCAACAGGCACTATACTAGAGGTCAACCCTGTGAGCCCACTTCAATAGGCTCTACACTAGAGGTCATCCCTGTGAGCCTACTTCAACAGGTTCAACACTGGAGGCCAGCCCTGTGAGCCCACTTCAACAGGCTCTTACACTAGAGGTCATCCCTGTGAGCCCACTTCAACAGGCTCAACACTGGAGGCCAGCCCTGTGAGCCCACTTCAACAGGCTCAACACTGGAGGTCAGCCCTGTGAGCCCCTTTCAACAGGCTCTACACTAGAGGTCATCCCTGTGAGCCCACTTCAACAGGCTCAACACTGGAGGTCAGCCGTGTGAGCCCACTTCAACAGGCTCTACACTGGAGGTCAGGCCTGTGAGCCCACTTCAACAGGCTCAACACTGAAGGCCAGCCCTGTGAGCCCACTTCAACAGGCTCAACACTGAAGGCCAGCCCTGTGAGCCAACTTCAACAGGTTCAACACTGGAGGTCAGCCCTGTGAGCCCACTTCAACAGGCTCAACACTGGAGGTCAGCCCCTGTGAGCCCACTTCAACAGGCTCAACACTGAAGCCCAGCTCTGTGAACCCACTTCAACAGGCTCTACACTAGAGGTCATCCCTGTGAGCCTACTTCAACAGGCTCAACACTGAAGGCCAGCCCTGTGAGCCCACTTCAACAGGCACTACACTAGAGGTCAGCCCTGTGAGCCCACTTCAACAGGCTCTACACTAGAGGTCTTCCCTGTGAGCCGACTTCAGCAGGCTCTACACTAGAGGTCATCCCTGTGAGCCCACTTCAACAGGCTCAACACTGAAGGCCAGCCCTGTGAGCCCACTTCAACAGGCTCTACACTAGAGGTCATCCCTGTGAGCCTACTTCAACAGGTTCAACACTAGAGGTCAGCCCTGTGAGCACACTTCAACAGGTTCAACACTGGAGGTCAGCCCTGTGAACGCACTTCAACAGGCTCAACACTGGAGGTCATCCCTGTGAGCCCACTTCAACAGGCTGAACACTGAAGGCCAGCCCTGTGAGCCCACTTCAACAGGCTCAACACTGGAGGTCATCCCTGTGAGCCCACTTCAACAGGCTCAACACTGGAGGTCATCCCTGTGAGCCCACTTCAACAGGCTCTACACTAGAGGTCATCCCTGTGAGCCCACTTCAACAGGCTCAACACTGAAGCCCAGCCCTGTGAGCCCACTTCAACAGGCTCTACACTAGAGGTCATACCTGTGAGCCTACTTCAACAGGCTCAACACTGAAGGCCAGCCCTGTGAGCCCACTTCAACAGGCACTATACTAGAGGTCAGCCCTGTGAGCCCACTTCAATAGGCTCTACACTAGAGGTCATCCCTGTGAGCCTACTTCAACAGGTTCAACACTGGAGGCCAGCCCTGTGAGCCCACTTCAACACTCTTACACTAGAGGTCATCCCTGTGAGCCCACTTCAACAGGCTCAACACTGAAGGCCAGCCCTGTGAGCCCACTTCAACAGGCTCAACACTGAGCCCAGCCCTGTGAGCCCACTTCAACAGGCTCAACACTAGAGGTCATCCCTGTGAGCCAACTTCAACAGGCTCAACACTGAAGGCCAGCCCTGTGAACCCACTTCAACAGGCTCTACACTGGAGGTTATCCCTGTGAGCCCACTTCAACAGATTCAATACTGGAGGTCAGCCCTGTGAGCCCACTTCAACAGGCTCAACACTGGAGGTCAGCCCTGTGAGCCGACTTGAAAAGGCTCAACACTGGAGGTCAGCCCTGTGAGCCCACTTCAACAGGCTCAACACTGAAGGCCAGCCCTGTGAGCCCACTTCAATAGGCTCAACACTGAAGGCCAGCCCTGTGAGCCCACTTCAACAGGCTCTACACTGGAGGTCAGCCCTGTGAGTCCACTTCAACAGGCTCAACACTGGAGGTTATCCCTGTGAGCTCACTTCAACAGGTTCAATACTGGAGGTCCAGCCCTGTGAGCCCACTTCAACAGGCTCAACACTGAAGGCCAGCCCTGTGGGCCCACTTCAACAGGCTCAACACTGGAGGTCAGCCCTGTGAGCCCACTTCAACAGGCTCAACACTGGAGGTCATCCCTGTGAGCCCACTTCAACAGGCTCTACACTGGAGGTCAGCCCTGTGAGCCCACTTCAACAGGCTCAACACTGGAGGTCATCCCTGTGAGCCCACTTCAACAGGCTGAACACTGGAGGTCATCCCTGTGAGCCCACTTCAACAGGCTCAACACTGAAGCCCAGCCCTGTGAGCCCACTTCAACAGGCTCTACACTAGAGGTCATACCTGTGAGCCTACTTCAACCGGCTCAACACTGAAGGCCAGCCCTGTGAGCCCACTTCAACAGGCACTATACTAGAGGTCAGCCCTGTGAGCCCACTTCAATAGGCTCTACACTAGAGGTCATCCCTGTGAGCCTACTTCAACAGGTTCAACACTGGAGGCCAGCCCTGTGAGCCCACTTCAACAGGCTCTTACACTAGAGGTCATCCCTGTGAGCCCACTTCAACAGGCTCAATACTGAAGGCCAGCCCTGTGAGCCCACTTCAACAGGCTCAACACTGAGCCCAGCCCTGTGAGCCCACTTCAACAGGCTCAACACTGGAAGTCATCCCTGTGAGCCCACTTCAACAGGCTCAACACTGAAGGCCAGCCCTGTGAACCCACTTCAACAGGCTCTACACTGGAGGTTATCCCTGTGAGCCCACTTCAACAGGTTCAATACTGGAGGTCAGCCCTGTGAGCCCACTTCAACAGGCTCAACACTGGAGGTCAGCCCTGTGAGCCGACTTGAAAAGGCTCAACACTGGAGGTCAGCCCTGTGATCCCACTTCAACAGGCTCAACACTGAAGGCCAGCCCTGTGAGCCCACTTCAATAGGCTCAACACAGAAGGCCAACCCTGTGAGCCCACTTCAACAGGCTCTACACTGGAGGTCAGCCCTGTGAGCCCACTTCAACAGGCTCAACACTGGAGGTTATCCCTGTGAGCCCACTTCAACAGGTTCAATACTGGAGGTCCAGCCCTGTGAGCCCACTTCAACAGGCTCAACACTGAAGGCCAGCCCTGTGAGCCCACTTCAACAGGCTCAACACTGGAGGTCAGCCCTGTGAGCCCACTTCAACAGGCTCAACACTGGAGGTCATCCCTGTGAGCCCACTTCAACAGGCTCAACACTGGAGGTCATCCCTGTGAGCCCACTTCAACAGGCTCAACACTGAAGCCCAGCCCTGTGAGCCCACTTCAACAGGCTCTACACTAGACGTCATACCTGTGAGCCTACTTCAACAGGCTCAACACTGAAGGCCAGCCCTGTGAGCCCACTTCAACAGGCACTATACTAGAGGTCAGCCCTGTGAGCCCACTTCAATAGGCTCTACACTAGAGGTCATCCCTGTGAGCCTACTTCAACAGGTTCAACACTGGAGGCCAGCCCTGTGAGCCCACTTCAACAGGCTCTTACACTAGAGGTCATCCCTGTGAGCCCACTTCAACAGGCTCAACACTGGAGGCCAGCCCTGTGAGCCCACTTCAACAGGCTCAACACTGGAGGTCAGCCCTGTGAGCCCCTTTCAACAGGCTCTACACTAGAGGTCATCCCTGTGAGCCCACTTCAACAGGCTCAACAGGAGGTCAGCCCTGTGAGCCCACTTCAACAGGCTCTACACTGGAGGTCAGGCCTGTGAGCCCACTTCAACAGGCTCAACACTGAAGGCCAGCCCTGTGAGCCCACTTCAACAGGCTCAACACTGAAGGCCAGCCCTGTGAGCCCACTTCAACAGGTTCACCACTGGAGGTCAGCCCTGTGAGCCCACTTCAACAGGCTCAACACTGGAGGTCAGCCCCTGTGAGCCCACTTCAACAGGCTCAACACTGAAGCCCAGCCCTGTGAGCCCACTTCAACAGGCTCTACACTAGAGGTCATCCCTGTGAGCCTACTTCAACAGGCTCAACACTGAAGGTCAGCCCTGTGAGCCCACTTTAACAGGCACTACACTAGAGGTCAGCCCTGTGAGCCCACTTCAACAGGCTCTACACTAGAGGTCTTCCCTGTGAGCCCACTTCAGCAGGCTCTACACTAGAGGTCATCCCTGTGAGCCCACTTCAACAGGCTCAACACTGAAGGCCAGCCCTGTGAGCCCACTTCAACAGGCTCTACACTAGAGGTCATCCCTGTGAGCCTACTTCAACAGGTTCAACACTAGAGGTCAGCCCTGTGAGCACACTTCAACAGGTTCAACACTGGAGGTCAGCCCTGTGAGCGCACTTCAACAGGCTCAACAATGGAGGTCATCCCTGTGAGCCCACTTCAACAGGCTGAACACTGAAGGCCAGCCCTGTGAGCCCACTTCAACAGGCTCAACACTGGAGGTCATCCCTGTGAGCCCACTTCAACAGGCTCAACACTGGAGGTCAGCCCTGTGAGCCCACTTCAACAGGCTCTACACTAGAGGTCATCCCTGTGAGCCCACTTCAACAGGCTCAACACTGAAGCCCAGCCCTGTGAGCCCACTTCAACAGGCTCTACACTAGAGGTCATACCTGTGAGCCTACTTCAACAGGCTCAACACTGAAGGCCAGCCCTGTGAGCCCACTTCAACAAGCACTATACTAGAGGTCAGCCCTGTGAGCCCACTTCAATAGGCTCTACACTAGAGGTCATCCCTGTGAGCCTACTTCAACAGGTTCAACACTGGAGGCCAGCCCTGTGAGCCCACTTCAACAGGCTCTTACACTAGAGGTCATCCCTGTGAGCCCACTTCAACAGGCTCAACACTGAAGGCCAGCCCTGTGAGCCCACTTCAACAGGCTCAACACTGAGCCCAGCCCTGTGAGCCCACTTCAACAGGCTCAACACTGGAGGTCATCCCTGTGAGCCCACTTCAACAGGCTCAACACTGAAGGCCAGCCCTGTGAACCCACTTCAACAGGCTCTACACTGGAGGTTATCCCTGTGAGCCCACTTCAACAGATTCAATACTGGAGGTCAGCCCTGTGAGCCCACTTCAACAGGCTCAACACTGGAGGTCAGCCCTGTGAGCCGACTTGAAAAGGCTCAACACTGGAGGTCAGCCCTGTGAGCCCACTTCAACAGGCTCAACACTGAAGGCCAGCCCTGTGAGCCCACTTCAATAGGCTCAACACTGAAGGCCAGCCCTGTGAGCCCACTTCAACAGGCTCTACACTGGAGGTCAGCCCTGTGAGCCCACTTCAACAGGCTCAACACTGGAGGTTATCCCAGTGAGCTCACTTCAACAGGTTCAATACTGGAGGTCCAGCCCTGTGAGCCCACTTCAACAGGCTCAACACTGAAGGCCAGCCCTGTGGGCCCACTTCAACAGGCTCAACACTGGAGGTCAGCCCTGTGAGCCCACTTCAACAGGCTCAACACTGGAGGTCATCCCTGTGAGCCCACTTCAACAGGCTCTACACTGGAGGTCAGCCCTGTGAGCCCACTTCAACAGGCTCAACACTGGAGGTCATCCCTGTGAGCCCACTTCAACAGGCTCAACACTGGAGGTCATCCCTGTGAGCCCACTTCAACAGGCTCTACACTAGAGGTCATCCCTGTGAGCCCACTTCAACAGGCTCAACACTGAAGCCCAGCCCTGTGAGCCCACTTCAACAGGCTCTACACTAGAGGTCATACCTGTGAGCCTACTTCAACAGGCTCAACACTGAAGGCCAGCCCTGTGAGCCCACTTCAACAGGCACTATACTAGAGGTCAGCCCTGTGAGCCCACTTCAATAGGCTCTACACTAGAGGTCATCCCTGTGAGCCTACTTCAACAGGTTCAACACTGGAGGCCAGCCCTGTGAGCCCACTTCAACAGGCTCTTACACTAGAGGTCATCCCTGTGAGCCCACTTCAACAGGCTCAACACTGAAGGCCAGCCCTGTGAGCCCACTTCAACAGGCTCAACACTGAGCCCAGCCCTGTGAGCCCACTTCAACAGGCTCAACACTGGAAGTCATCCCTGTGAGCCCACTTCAACAGGTTCAATACTGGAGGTCAGCCCTGTGAGCCCACTTCAACAGGCTCAACACTGGAGGTCAGCCCTGTGAGCCCACTTCAACAGGCTCAACACTGGAGGTCAGCCCTGTGAGCCCACTTCAACAGGCTCAACACTGGAGGTCATCCCTGTGAGCCCACTTCAACAGGCTCTACACTGGAGGTCAGCCCTGTGAGCCCACTTCAACAGGCTCAACACTGAAGGCCAGCCCTGTGAGCCCACTTCAACAGGCTCAACACTGGAGGTTATCCCTGTGAGCACCACTTCAACAGGTTCAACACTGGAGGTGAGCCCACTTCAACAGGCTCAACACTGGAGGTCAGCCCTGTGAGCCCACTTCAACAGGCTCTACACTGAGGCCAGCCCTGTGCGCCCACTTCAACAGGCTCAACACTGGAGATCACCCCTGTGAGCCCACTTCAACAGGCTCTACACTGAAGGCCAGCCCTGTGAGCCCATTTCAACAGGCTCTACACTGAAGGCCAGCCCTGAGAGCCCACTTCAACAGGCTCAACACTGAAGGCCAGCCCTGTGAGCCCACTTCAACAGGCTCAACACTGAAGGCCAGCCCTGTGAGCCCACTTCAACAGGCTCAACACTGGAGGTTATCCCTGTGAGCCCACTTCAACAGGCTCAACACTGAAGGTCAGCCTGTGAGCCCACTTCAACAGGCTCTACACTGGAGGTTATCCCTCTGAGCCCACTTCAACAGGTTCAACACTGGAGGCCCTGTGAGCCCACTTCAACAGGCTCAACTGGATTGGGATCAAGACATCTCAAGAGGAGTTTGGGTTGTTCTTTGGCAGAGCTGGTTTATGGGAACCCACTCAGTTCCCGGGAATTTTGTTGCCTACCAGAACCACCTCTCAGATCACAGCTTACAGCTTGAGCGTTTACGGAGTATATACATTGGCCTCTGCCCTACCTCTCAACATGGAAGAGCACCCATATTGGTCCCTATCGAGACATCCTCTATACACCTCTACAGCACCTTTATCAATGCTCCCCCCCCCCCAGGTCATTGAGAGTGGCGCCAAAAGATTTAAGATGGACATGAGAAGACCGAGAATCATCGTGGTTGTCATGGTTGAAAGGCTGGTACGGCCCACCTAGATTTCTATTGACCCCATCTAGGTTACATCGCCATGGCCACAAGGATGTCCGATGGGAAAAATGCCCTCAAGTGCGCACTCCCACCACAATGAATCAAGCTCCACAGCCCTCAGACATCTTCTGCCACACCACATCAGAGCAGGCCATCAAATTCACCCAACAAGCTACAGTTCTTGAAGGTTCTGTAGTGGACTGTGAACCATTTACTTTACCACACACATGCACACACACACACACCACACACACCCATGTTATCGACCCTTTACCTCACACATACAATTCATCTTTGTGAAAATCACTAAGTTTGAAGCTAGAGAAAAGGTCCCTTGTCCCTCTGTTACAAGCCTTTTCACAAATGCTTCAGTATCCTCAAAATCATTATCTATATAATATATATATATTGGCAGATGACGCTTGTAAAGTTGATGGTTTTTGTTTCCATTCTTGTTTGTGGAACCAGTCAACTGTTGAGGATTGTCCTCTCAGATATATATATATACGTGCCTGTTTTAGTAGAGACTCTGGATCTGATCAGGTGCTGGTAGATGGCCTCCATATTCCAGTGTCAGCCAACAGGCATGCTTTGTGCAACAGGCATGCTATGTGTCTTCAAACTGCTCCTTGCTGGCCAGGGTATAGACTATCCAACATGCACTATTAGTACTGCAAGCTCTGAAAGACAGCAACTAAGATCTCACCACCATACAGAAACAGTCAAAGATGTGCCTGGCACAGGTTTAGAGATGGTTATGTTGCTTCTAGATTGGCGTTGAGTGACTCACTTGTAAGCACACTTCACAGACCTAACCACAGATGAAAGAATTTGTTTTTTTTGCTTTCTGTGAAAATTCTATAACAGCACCACTCGAAGACAGAATGATGGCAGTGCCAACTATTTGATGAAGACAGATGATGATGATGGTGCCAACTATTTGATGAAGACAGATGATGATGATGGTGCCAACTATTCGATGAAGACAGATGATGATGGTGGTGCCAACTACTCGATGAAGACAGGTGTTGATGGTGCCAACTACTCGATGAAGACAGATGATGATGGTGGTGCCAACTACTCGATGAAGACAGGTGATGATGGTGCCAACTATTCGATGAAGACAGATGATGATGATGGTGCCAACTATTTGATGAAAACAGATGATGATGGTCGTGCTAACTATTCGATGAAGACAGATGATGACGATGGTGCCAACTATTTGATGAAAACAGATGATGATGATGGTGCCAACTATTTGATGAAAACAGATGATGATAGTGGTGCCAACTACTCGATGAAGACAGGTAATGATGGTGCCAACTATTCAACGAAGACAGATGATGATAGTGGTGCCAACTACTCGATGAAGACAGGTGATGATGATGGTGCCAACTATTCTCTGAAGACAGATGATGATGGTCGTGCCAACTACTCGATGAAGACAGATGATGATGGTGCCAACTACTCGATGAAGACAGGTGATGATGATGATGCCAACTATTCGATGAAAACAGATGATGATGGTGCCAACTATTCGATGAAGACAGATGATGATAGTGGTGCCAACTACTCGATGAAGACAGGTGATGCTGATGGTGCCAACTATTCGACGAAGACAGATGATGATGATGGTGCCAACTATTCTCTGAAGACAGATGATGATGATGGTGCCAACTACTCAATGAAGACAGGTGATGATGAAGGTGCCAACTATTCGATGAAGACAGATGATGATGGTCGTGCCAACTACTCGATGAAGACAGGTGATGATGATGGTGTCAACTATTCGATGAAGACAGATGATGATAGTGGTGCCAACTATTCGACGAAGACAGATGATGATGACGGTCGTGCCAACTACTCGATGAAGACAGGTGATGATGATGGTGCCAACTATTCGATGAAGACAGATGATGATAGTGGTGCCAACTATTCGACGAAGACAGATGATGATGATGGTGCCAACTATTTGATGAAAACAGATGATAATAGTGGTGCCAACTATATACTCGATGAAGACAGGTAATGATGGTGCCAACTATTCAACGAAGACAGATGATGATAGTGGTGCCAACTACTCGATGAAGACAGGTGATGATGATGGTGCCAACTATTCTCTGAAGACAGATGATGATGGTCGTGCCAACTATTCGATGAAGACAGATGATGATGGTCGTGCCAACTACTCGATGAAGACAGGTGATGATGATGGTGTCAACTATTCGATGAAGACAGATGATGATAGTGGTGCCAACTATTCGACGAAGACAGATGATGATGACGGTCGTGCCAACTACTCGATGAAGACAGGTGATGATGATGGTGCCAACTATTCGATGAAGACAGATGATGATAGTGGTGCCAACTATTCGACAAAGACAGATGATGATGATGGTCGTGCCAACTACTCGATGAAGACAGGTGATGATGATGGTGCCAACTATTCGATGAAGACAGATGATGATGGTGCCCAACTATTCTCTGAAGACAGGTGATGATGATGGTGGCCAACTATTCGATGAAGACAGGTGACGATAGTGGTGCCAACTACTCGATGAAGTCAGATGATGATGGTGGCAACTATTTGATTATGGTGGTGCCAATCATCTTCTGTTCAGTGTCTTGAGGACTATTTAGCAAACACAAATCAGATGCATGCAGAAAGAGAAGAGATTGTGTGCACACACCATCAGTAAGTGTACAAAGAACGTAGGGAAAGTTAACAGCTGTTCCAGAGATGGTGTGTTCTACACAAGCTCCGTGAATTGATATTTGGCCATCTTCATTCCCAGCATGTGCTCGGGAAGACAACAGCCGTTGCCGGGAGACTCTTCCTGCACAATTTCCTCTGCAGGTCAAGTGTGATGGATTGGGAACAGGGTGTTGGTGTATAGTGTTCCAGATTGTGCGGGTATATTGTTGATTGGTGATGATGGCTTGTGAATGTAGCTGTTTGTGCAGAACCTGATTCTGTGGGCTGAGTCATGTACAAGGAATTGACACATGATGGAGTTAATTAAAAGGGGGGACAAAACCATTTTAGTAGTAAAGTGTTTAAAAACTTGTGGTTACATTTTGCAAACTTCATTGATGTATAGCTCAAAAGATAGGTCTCTCTGTGTGCTCCCTTTTGATACTAAAGCACTACAGAACCTTCAAGAACTGTAGCTTGTTGGGTGAATTTGATGGCCTGCTCTGATGTGGTGTGGCAGAAGATGTCTGAGGGCTGTGGAGCTTGATTCATTGTGGTGGGAGTGCGCACTTGAGGGCATTTTTCCCATCGGACATCCTTGTGGCCATGGAGATGTAACCTAGATGGGGTCAATAGAAATCTAGGTGGGCCGTACCAGCCTTTCAACCATGACAACCACGATGATTCTCTGTCTTCTCATGTCCATCTTAAATCTTTTGGCGCCACTCTCAATGACCGGGGGGGGGGGGGGGGGGCATTGATAAAGGTGCTGTAGAGGTGTATAGAGGATGTCTCGATAGGGACCAATATGGGTGCTCTTCCATGTTGAGAGGTAGGGCAGAGGCCAATGTATATACTCCGATAGGGACCAATATGGGTGCTCTTCCATGTTGAGAGGTAGGGCAGAGGCCAATGTATATACTCCGTAAACGCTCAAGCTGTAAGCTGTGATCTGACAGGTGGTTCTGGTAGGCAACAAAATTCCAGGGAACTGAGTGGGTTCCCATAAACCAGCTCTGCCAAAGAACAACCTGAATGCCTGATTTCTCATCTCCAGATTGCAAAGTGCTAACGAGTTCAAATTAGCACTAGAGGAAGCCCTACTCTATGCAATGTATACGCGCTAATTAATTAAGTACGCGGTCAAGCGCGCGGTTGGTTCTTTTTCCAACCTCGCGCTTGACCGCGAACTCAAGTTGTAGCGCCTAATGAAACGCTACGTTGCATAGAGCTGTCGAGCACTTGGCAATCTGGTGGAAAACATGTTCCTAGCTCAGGCACTCAGGTTTTGAGGTATATACCTCCACTTTACTGCAGTAACTTGGATAAAGTTATAGCTATTAAAAAAAAAAAGTCAAAATAGAGCACGCTGAGAGACCTATCTTTGGAGCTGTCCATACCATGAAGTTAGAGAGCTATAAAGTAGTAACTGCAAGTTTTTTTTAACACTTTACAAGTTTCCTCCCATACGGTGGATATGAATTGAATGGTACGTCTGTCACTCCTCGTAAACGTGAATGTGAGTCTTCCCTCCCTTACAACAGAACTGTGTAGTACAATTCTCCAACTTTCACAAAACAGTTGCTTTTTGGGGTCTTCCAATGAGACACTTGCTGCATCCTCACCTGCCTGTCCATTCAGATGTATAGCAATAATGTCTTAAGAAATATATATTAAACTATAAAAACAACAACAACAACAACAGACAAATAAAACGAAAAAAGGAAGAAAACAAGACAGTTGTGGTGACCCTTTACCATTTGAAATTGTGGGATGAGATTTGGTTGTGGACAGACTGCATGGATACAGTTGTTTCCTTTTATTATTATTATTAACATTTTTGTTGTTGTGCATACACATACGTTCTTCACTTTACTGCTTAGTTTTCCTGCTCTCTCCTAACATGCCCACTGAGTTTCTTCCCGTGTCATTTTGTTATTACCTCCTGGCACGTCCATTTTGTTTCAGCCAGTATAGAACTGCTCAGGGATTTTCTGTTCTGTCTCCCTCCGTGCTCACCATCTATACATTTTTCTGTTGTTTCTCGGGGCTTCCTTCTCTCGCACGTATTGTCACTACTTGGATGCTTCACGCTTCCTGCTCTATTTTTATCCATGCAGGGTGCTGCCTACTTGCAGCCTTTGCTTCCGCTGCTCTGGGCTCCCTCCTCAGCCTTTGCTTCTGCTGATCTGGACTCCCTCCTCAGCCTTTGCTTCCGCTGCTCTGGGCTCCCTCCTCAGCCTTTGCTTCTGCTGCTCTGGGCTCTCTCCTCAGCCTTTGCTTCTGCTGATCTGGACTCCCTCCTCAGCCTTTGCTTCCGCTGCTCTCCCTCCTCAGCCTTTGCTTCTGCTGATCTGGACTCCCTCCTCAGCCTTTGCTTCTGCTGATCTGGACTCCCTCCTCAGCCTTTGCTTCTGCTGATCTGGACTCCCTCCTCATCCTTTGCTTCCGCTGCTCTGGGCTCTCTCCTCAGCCTTTGCTACTGATCTGGACTCCCTCCTCAGCCTTTGCTTCCGCTGCTCTAGGCTCTCTCCTCAGCTTGCTACTGATCTGGACTCCCTCCTCAGCCTTTGCTTCCGCTGCTCTCCCTCCTCAGCCTTTGCTTCCGCTGGTCTGGGCTCCCTCTTCATCCTTTGCTTCTGCTGGTCTGGGCTCCCTCCTCAGCCTTTGCTTCCGCTGATCTGGACTCCCTCCTCAGCCTTTGCTTCTGCTGCTCTGGGCTCTCTCCTCAGCCTTTGCTACTGATCTGGACTCCCTCCTCAGCCTTTGCTTCCGCTGCTCTAGGCTCTCTCCTCAGCCTTTGCTACTGATCTGGACTCCCTCCTCAGCCTTTGCTTCCGCTGCTCTAGGCTCTCTCCTCAGCTTTGCTACTGATCTGGACTCCCTCCTCAGCCTTTGCTTCCGCTGCTCTCCCTCCTCAGCCTTTGCTTCCGCTGGTCTGGGCTCCCTCTTCAGCCTTTGCTTCCGCTGGTCTGGGCTCCCTCCTCAGCCTTTGCTTCCGCTGGTCTGGGCTCCCTCCTCAGCCTTTGCTTCCGCTGGTCTGGGCTCCTTCTTCAGCCCTTGTTTCCGTGGTCTGGTCTGGCCCTCCTCAGCTATGCTGGTCTGGGCTCCTGTGTGGAATATAGAGGTCTCACTGGAGGACCTATAGTGTGAATATAGAGGTGTCCACAAGAACTGGAGGACCTTGTTGGAATATAGAGGTCTCCACAATAACTGGAGGACCTATTGTGTGGAATATAGAGGTGTCCACAAGAACTGGAGGACCTTGTTGGAATATAGAGGTCTCCACAAGAACTGGAGGACCTATAGTGTGAATATAGAGGTCTCCACAAGAACTGGAGGACCTATACTATAGTGTGGAATATAGAGGTGTCCACAAGAACTGGAGGACCTTGTTGGAATATAGAGGTCTCTACAAGAACTGGAGGACCTATAGTGTGGAATATAGAGGTGTCCACAAGAACTGAAGGACCTTGTTGGAATATAGAGGTCTCTACAAGAACTGGAGGACTAATAGTGTGGAATATAGAGGTGTCCACAAGAACTGGAGGACCTTGTTGGAATATAGAGGTCTCCACAAGAACTTGTGGACCTATAGTATGGAATATAAAGGTCTCTACAAGAACTGGAGGATCTAGAGGTTGTCACAAGAACTGGAGGACCTATAGTGAGGAATACAGAGGTTAATACTAATTTCGGGCTGGAGGGTGGTTCTTAAGAAGCTAAATAACCCCCCCACCCTCCTGAATCTGCCACTGTTTACACTTGATTCTATATATACATAAAATTAAAAATATGTCTGTGTGTGTCTTTTATACAGGGCCACAGTTTTGAAGCTAGTGTAGCAGGAAGGTGTACTTTTACATGGGACGGACATGGGCTATGATGAGTTAGTTCCAGACTTCACAACCGGATGATAGCACACAAATAATTCAACAAGGCAGCATACCAACTAATATACACAAGCTACGTTTTAGACCTCATCTAATATCGCTATATAATATACCAACTAATATACACAAGCTACGTTTTAGACCTCATCTAATGTCGCTATATAATATACCAACTAATATACACAAGCTACATTTTAGACCTCATCTAATGTCGCTGTATAGTATACCCACTAATATACACAAGCTACGTTTTAGACCTCATCTAATGTCGCTGTATTGTATACCCACTAATATACACAAGCTACGTTTTAGACCTCGTCTAATGTCGCTGTATAGTATACCCACTAATATACACAAACTACGTTTTAGACCTCATCTAATGTAGCTGTATACTAATATACACAAGCTATGTTTTATACCTCATCTAGTCCTAATGTCGCTATACAAGTGAGGCTCCTTCTAGCCGTACTCTATTAGAAAAGCACTGCAATTGCTGAAATGGCGATATTTGCAAAGGGCAGCGTCATCTTGGACTGATAGTGACAACAAATAAGTAGGTAGCTAGCAACTCGCTTTGTCTCTATAATATAAAAAATATTAATTTATACAGTCAGCATCACTAATTGTATATACTTAGCGATGGCCTATCTGAAGGCTCACAGATGCTGAATGCACTGGATGATATTCAGAACTTTGCTGACATTATGAACATTTCCCGAGAAAGTTCAGAAATTTATCACTGACTTTTCCAGGCCTGTCCTGTAAATATGACATGCGAAATATATTCACAGCTGCAGAGTGATAATGTGCTGGTAGTGATTCAGCCAATGAAAAAGGTGTGAACAAAAACAGGACCACTGGATTGGCGACAGGGTCAGAGGCTAAGTACTCCACAAACAGAAACAACTTGGCACCTGTTTCAGAGGTCAGCCATAACCTTATGGCTGGGAACCCAAATGTGCGAGTAACACTTACAAATGCTCTAGAATATCCGTATTCCAGAGCATTCGCAAGTGTTGCTCGCATATTTGCACTATACTGCTATAACTTGTGGACCCCCATAACCATTTAAATGACCGATCTAGCTGTGTCCCCATAGACCTGTTAACACCTACTTCAACCTGTCATAAGGGAGAAGCTGCGGGGTTTTCCCTAAAAACAACAACAAACAAACCACTTTTAACTTAATGCTTCATTTATTTTCAATAATTTTGGTCTCAAAAGATGCCTCTTCTGTATCCTTTGCTCTGATATTTATAATGTGGCGTTTCACAACCATGGTCTAATTACACTGAGGCCATTAAAAAAAAAATCCTTTATGGTGCTATATAGCAAAGTAACCACAGATACAGTGAAAGTTTCTTAAAAAACAAATTATTTCTCCTACTAGCCCATTAATGTTAAGTGAGCACACAGACTGTGAGAAGAATGATCATTCATACGCTAGATTTAAGATTATATTTACTAAGGAAAAAAATTGACCGAGTTAGAATCACTTCTTTGGGAAGCCATGTTATTCATGCTGCTTCTTTTCGTCCATTTCTCAACTAGTATATATAATTATAATGAAATGGCAGCATAAAAGTATCATAACTCAACAATAATGAGCTGAAGTTTGAAACACAGTTAGTATCAGAGAAGGTAGAATAATTTTTTGTTGCCTTTTTGAAGAAAACAAAAAAAGGCCTGGTTGCCCTCTAGTGGATGTTGGTCCAAGTGTGCCACCATAGAACAATTGTCAACTTTTTCAACTTGTAGTGATGTTAATCTAATGTGTTTCCCCAAAGAGATCTTGTCAACCTACCTCAACCCAGTGTAATGTCAGGAGAGAAATAATTGTGATATGCACTTTCATCTATCATCGGTGCATTTCGGCAGGTCTGTACATATCTCTGCATTATATCATAGGATACTCTTGCAGAAGGATGGGTGGAGGTAGGGGTCATCCACCAGGCTGTTTTCCTCAATGTCTGCAACATCTGGTGCCATCCTGCAGTGCAATGTTCATCATCAGTGTATGAAGCAGCAACATCCAGTTCTGCTTCTGCATCATCCACAACAGAGGCATCACCAAGGTGTTGCGATGATTGTAGGGGTATGTCAGCTGTAAATGGCACAGGGTGAGGGGACCCATCAGCAACTGTATGTACTCAGACATTCTTACTTCACTTGGCAAAAATGTTACTTCACTCAGCAAAAATTACTTTTTGTATATATTCGAGTTTTTCTGCAACATAATTTGTTATAATATTATAGAAATGCATAGAAAAAAGGGACTGGAGATTACTGCTGTAACATAGTGTTTTTGTAACAAGGTTTTTCTGTTATAGAGCTTTTCATTGGTGTTGATTTAATTTCCCAAATTTGATGCTGCCAAACATCTTAAAATTGTGAAAATTTTATCTTAAAATGGTAATTTGTGCATGCATGATCTTCATCAAGAGAAGATTCAGGCCTACTCAAATCAGAGAGGGAGGAAGCAACAGCAATGAGCATGCACAAAGGAGTACTCTAACTAAGGCACAGCTTGGAGAGCCAACAAAGCTGCAGTGAGAGTTCTGGAGGAGACTGATGCATGTTTTTATCTGGAGGATTGGATGAGGAGTTTGTTGGTACCACTCTATAAAGACGGTGATGCAGAAGTGATTGGGAATTATAGAGGGATATGATTGGAGAGTTGTGTAGTGAAGGTCTTTAGCAGAGAAGTTAGGGAAGTTTTGTGAGGAACAAGTTCACGGAGGAAAAGGGAGGTTTCAGAAGGAAGAAGATATACGTAGACCAGTTGTTCTAAGGGATATATGTGAGATTCGGAAAAGGGAGAAGGGATCATCTCACCTAGCTTTTCTAGACATCAGTAAGGCTTATGATGATGTGTGGAGGGATGTGGTATACAATGAGACAAGCAGGAGTGGAGGAGAAATTTGTATGAATGTGTAAAGGCCTCTACAATGGGGTGGAAGCTAGGAAGTATGACAGGACACCACTGCAAGTGCCCTCTCTATCCCAAACCACCTCCAACATTATTCAGCATGTATATGTCAGGAATGGTGGGATGAACTAGAGGGAGCTGAGCCGGGATTGAAAGTGGATGGTACATGGTGTAGTGTATTGCTCCATGCAGATGATTGGCGGACTCAGGAGTGGAGTTGCAAGAGATGTTAGATATGGTGCAGAACAAAGATGGAAGTTGAAGTTTACTGAGAAGAAGAGTAAGGTAATGGTCATTGAGAAAGGGATAAATAGTTTGAAGTGGAATATTAATGGAGAGGAGCTGAAAGTAGTGGAAGCATTCAGATACCCGGGAGTGTGGTTAATATACACTTGGAGAAAATGAAGGTTAAGCAGAGGAATGGATTGGAAAGGCAGTATGGATGAGTAAAGTGAAGGGAAAAGCAGAAATGGATAAAGGTAGGATGGTATAGGAGCTGTTGGCTAGGCCAAACCTGGAACATGGTGCTGAAGCTGTGGCTATCAGGAGGACAGACTGCTTGTAGGAAATTAGAGTCAGCTCAGTTGAGAGTAGGAAGAGCTAGCAACAAAGTGGCAGGAGTGGCAGTGCTGGGGGACTTGGGATGGAGGAAGTTGGCAGAGAGGAGGGAGGAGAGAAAATCCTCTATGGTAGGAGGCTTGCACAGGTGGAGGAGGGTAGACTGATAAAAATTGTGGCAGGCAAGCTAAGAATAGATGAAAGGATAGGGCGGTGGGAAGAATATACTGTTGAGGAAATACGGCCGAATGACAAGCTAGGGTCAGTGAGGCAATAGAAGGTGAAGATGGAAGAGAAATGTGTGTGAGATTGGGAGGAGGATATCGAGAGTAAGAGCAGCTTGAAGTGGTATAGGCTGGCAAAAGGATATATTTAGATTGAGGACAGGGACACCAGGTCTATTGCAGGACAGGGACACCAGGTCTATTGCAGGACAAGAAGCAATTAGGCTGTGTAGTGATGATAGATGCATGTTGTGCGACACGAAGGAAGTGGAAGATGTGGGGCACTTTCTAATAGATGGTGATGAATTTGGAAAGCATTAATGAATGAGCTGGATGGAATTGAGGGAGCTGGAATTTAGTTGAGGTGTTGGGCATTGAGGGGAAGGTGGCATTGTTGCTTGTGAAGGAGGTGGAGGGTGTGAGTAATCAGATGATGGTGGAAATGTGTGGTGTGTATTGAAGTGTTGGCAGAGGAGCCACACACCCCCAACTCCAGCACTTACAACTCATTTAACATAGATATTAAACGTAATGTTTATCACATATGTATGTCATAGTGTTTATTACAATACAAGACATCTTACCTCATTTACTGTCCATTATAATAACCTCCTCAATAATCAACTTGAAATTGTATTCTCTCGAAGTTTCTACTAGATGCTCTAGCCTTCATCAGGAAGGCAGGTCCTGAAATAATTTATCTTCAAAATGCTGAGTCCCTTGGATGGATCATTGCATCCCAGTGCAGTTTATTTCACTGTATGACATCACTGGATCTCGGTGTTTGAGCTCTAGTCTATTATAGTTTCTTCTTCGTAACCAGCTTTGTTTCTTGTCACTTGTTGAAGGAATCCATCTTTGTCAGTCTCTCCCACCTTTACTGTGGAATTTATCCGGCTCACTGGTTATTTTGCGCAACCCTGGATGCTGTCATCATGTGACTCGACTAAAATGCATGGATTTGATTATCACTGCAGTAGTAACAGACTGTCAAGCTTTCTTCACCTAATCCAGACAGTATTTTCAATTTTCTCTAGGTTTCATCCTGCTGGTGCAGGGTCTAGTGAGGTGCGTACTAGTTCATTCAATATTAGCATAATCGAATTGAGGAAATCCATTGCTGTTGAATGCATGCTGTAATCAGGTTTCACCTATCAGGTAGACTCAAAGTTGAAATGATTATGTTCTGTTTCAAGCCTATATATCATATAAAGATGTGACTCTTAATACAGCCATGATATATGTTTATAGGTTCAAAGAAGCACAAGTTTGGTTGATGTATGATGTGTGCATGCAATGCAAATTGTGTTCTGATATACATTTAAGGAAAGGACGTTATTGGCAAATATATATACAAGAAGTTGATTCTTTATTAAGCTATTGGGAAGATAGAAATAGAATTGTAAATATTTGATGGCTTTTCTCGAAGTTTTAATTTTATATCTGTCAATGCAAAACTGTTACCACACAAAGTACTTGACTTATTTACTGCATAATGGCATCGGAGTTTGAACCTGGCCATACAACAAAAAAACATACTGTGGAATGGACAGGGAGAGTGTTGATTAAGGGAGGGAAGAAGAGGGAAAGTGAAGGAATAGAATAAGCAACTCTTTATACCATCATCATCAACAACAACTATGTATGTGTCATGCCCGGGGTATTGAGGTGATTGAGACTCCACGTCCACTTCAAGTCTGCCTATTTCAGCGCATGTTCATCGTAGAGTTAGACGTACCCATCAACCATAATAAAGGATTGTTTTTTTTTAGGAATGATTATGTAAATATCTTACAACTGATTGCCATTATTTCAAAATTCATCTTGAGAGACAATTTTTCTTGGTCAATTTTCAAAAATTTCTCAATCAGAATCACATCACCTGTGCAGCCATTTTTTTTACTGACCCTGCCCATCCAACACTTGATCCTGCCCATTCAATGCTTGACCCTGCCCATCCAACACTAAAAGATTGTTTTCCTAAGGTCTGCAACTCTACCACCAACATACAAAGTGTACAACTATCTAGCTTTCCCACAATCTCTTCCAAGTTATAAAAGTTGCAGTGACTAGAAATGCGGTTAAAAAATCATTATGTATATTTTTGGGGGTTTTTTAATACAAAATTCCTATTTCCTCAATGGGGATAGACCTCTCTTCCTCCAGGTATTAGCAGCCCTTATTTAATGACAAGGTTCAAAATAATAGTCCCTCAGCAAAATCTAACTGAATTGTAGCAGATAGTTTCTCAACTGGTAGCACTGTAATTGATTGATTTTTTTAATGAATGTGTATGTCTCTAGAGAAAGAGAAGAAGCACAGATATTAACAATATAAACTAGAGCATCTAGTCGAAACGTTGAGTGAATAAAATTTGAAGAGAAGGTGATTTTAATATTGCTATTCAATGTTGAGTGTGTTTTTTAATTATTATTTTTAAAGGTCTTTTCCCCCTTCCTTTCATTTAACCAACTACAATGCATGGTATATAGTGCTCTAAAAATGAAAAATAAATTAAATCAAATCAAATTTCCCCATAATTTATTGGTGTTGCCATCAGAGTTGGCAAGGAGCCCACTGTGATGGTATATAACTGGGCAAGAAAATAACTGGGCAAGAAAGAGGAAATATTTTCCAGGTGCAATTTTTCTTATACTCTATAGACAATATGCAACGCATTGCCTGCCATCAGTCATTCAGATAAAATTATGCCACTTTCAACTACATAATGGTCAATACAGAAAATACTCATACTTTCAGCTGACATCAAGTTTAGCAGAAGATGAATATGTGTGGCGAAGATCTCAGAGATGATTCTAAAAATGTGTAATATATGTGAGAACATTTGGTTCTTGTATGATAAGTTGACTCGAGGTATATAACTAATGTTAATTAAAGTTAATGTAAAATCCTAGATAATCTGTGAAAAATGTTTGTTGTCATGTGTGTGTGTGTGTATATATCTTATTCGGGAATCACTCAAACCTTGTAGATAGATATAGGAACAGTTTGAACTGGAAGGGGGGAAAATTGAAAGTTTTTTTTCCACCCACAGTCATATATACTACCTCATGAAAGAATGGTTCAGTCAGCTATATAGGTGAGGAGGATTCTGTGATGAGAATTAACTGATCTAAGATTACATTCTGTCCCCACATATATATACTCGGGAAGTGATATTTGATTGCTCGATCCAAACCAGTTCCTACTCACTGTCTGAAACAATCATGTTTATTCCCCTGAAGTCTTATCCAAGAATATATAGCTACTATACTTCATATTATGTTATTAATGGCTACAGTAGCTGTAGCAACAACTGACCAAGACACTGAAAACTCCCAAGACAGCAGTGATGGGCCATGATAGACTGAATAAGGGAATTAGTATTGATTGAGATAGTATTATTGATTAATATGCTAGCTGTTACCCATGAATGACATTCATCAACATAATCATATAATATTATAGTGAGAGGCATTTTTGTTGTTGTTGTTGTTGTTGTTTATAGATATTTTTAGCTTTGCTGCAATTTTTAGTGATGCTCATTATTTTATTCCAGAAGAGTAGTATTAGAAAATAATAATAATAATAATTTACACTTCATTTTGCTTTCATTTTGCTTCCCCCCACTGTTGAAATCCAGGATCTGCCACTGCTTATCATATTGACCATATGAATTGTACCTACCACAACCAATCATCTAAAAACACTGCATTGGTACAGTATGGGTGTTTGCAAAAGCTATACATTGTACGCACACACATATATAATAGCATTAAACTTTAACCCCATCCATACAAGAAACATGGCGAGACTCAGCCATAATTGGACCGCTTAACTCAACGTGTGTTCATCATAATAATGTGAGTCCAATTTCCACCCACACATCGCCATGTTGGTTATATTATTGCTATAAACTTTGTCATTAATTATAGTTGTGTTATTGCAGCAATGATTATACTGTGGGGATATGTCTTGAGTTGTGCTATTATCTCAAAGGTCAACTTTTCACTGCAGATTTAAAATTTAATGCATACATTACAGTTTTAGTCAATGGAATCTATGCCACATCTGTACTCATTTTCTGCTTCACTTGAAAGTACTTTAGCGACAATTATGTATATAGCCCAAAGAGGCATAATTATATAAATGACAAGTTTTTATTATACATATGGCTAGATGTAACATGCCATTGAGAAAAACACAACTGAAAGGGGGGAAAAGATCCCTTAGTAGTTCTTACCATCATTGTCTTGGCAACCCAAATACAGCCAGGTGTGTCAGGAGAGTGTATGTAGGTTGGGGTGGGGAGATGATAAAAATAAGAGGGAATGAACAATGAAGTATTTTTGTTATTATTAACTAATGTGTAGTTTTGATTTGTGCTTGTTCTGTTTCTCTAGAGATTGCAGGGACAGTACCACCAGTCTAGAGAAGATCTTAGCATTGATTACACATGCCACAATTTATGACCCCCAGTATTTGATGACCCCCTGATCACTGAGGATTCAGTGACCCCTTTAGGATTTTGTGATCCCCCACCTTCCCTGGTGAACCTCTTATCCTTGTCTTGACAAAGTAGCGAGCTCGAGAAGGAAGACCTCTACTGGCGACTAGGAGCTCCACTAGTGGTGTCCACTTGCTACTTCTTCCGGAGTTTAGCTTGGCCATAGCTGACTTTATGCAGAGGACAAACCATACATTATTCATCAACAGTTTGATGCTAGGAAGATTAATGCTAGTTATTGCCAGGAATCTGCCAGCAATGAGGATTAATAATTGTGTAGGTTTGGCTGTTTGTTACGATCGCCGGATCCCATGTTTGCCTAAGTCCTCATATACCCTCCTTACCCAGCCACCTCATAGCTACAGAGTAGTTTAAAGTCATGAAATACACAAAGCAGTTGACATCTCAATGTAGAAAGAACTGTCTCTTTGTCCAGCCCGGCAACCTTTTATAAGCCCCACCCCCACCCTGAGCTGGCTCACAAACATAACGACAAAACTCAGCATCTAACAGCCACACACCCACCCTGAGCTGGCTCACAAACATAACCTAATAAGGACAAAACTCAGCATCTAACACCAAGGCTATACCAACATTGGAACACATAATTGGGGCGATGGTCTATACATGGTCTATACATAATTCTGGTCAAACTGTAATTAACGCCCATTGGCCTGATTGTTGGGCTGTCCAGCTGATAAGGAGGCTATGTCAGGCTCGACTTCCATGACACTAATTTCAAATCAAGGTCGAGAATTTGCTATTATAAACACTTCTTGGAACTGAACAGAGAATGATGTTTTCTTATTATCCACAAATAAATGGACTAGTGGGAAACTTTAACCACACCATCCAAAGTTCAATTGCCACCAAAATAATTCCTGGATCCTATTCTATATATTCGCTATCAGAACTTTTAAGCAGAAGTCTATATACCTGTAATACACCATTTGAGATGCTGTACCAAATGTTTGCTATGATTTATTCTGCTTTTATGGACAATATAATTTACTACCCAGGGGGCAAAACCTGATAAAAAACCAAAACAGACATGGCTTGCTGTAAAAGGTTTGCTGACAAAATCATATGTATATTAGATATGTATAAACAAAATGTATATGGACAACCTTGTCAACCAGCTACTGGGAAACCTCTGACCATATACGTGAATATCTCACCTTTAGCGGTAATTATATAGTCCATTATGATTTATCTGTGTTCTTGTAGAATGCTGAAGGAAAAACTTAATTCCAACAAACCAAATAAATTGTACTCTCTGAACAGTTTACATTTCAATATCAAGGCATATTTTGGGGGGAAACAATAAATAATTGTTCAAAATCCACGCTCAATCCTGGATTTAATTGTTTTTGGTTAATAATGTATGTACCTTATACAAAGCTAATAAAATACACAAGTATAAACTAAATTGGTGGCTGTTACTTATCGCTTTCCGATTCACTGCTGCTGTAGAAGGTGGCAGTATAGTGGGCATGGCTGCACTTCTTTTTCGATCCCTGACACCGGCAGCCTATACAACAGGCTATGTTTTTCTTTGCGCATGAGAAGTTTCTGTTGCAGCCCTTAGTACAGCCACAGGAGATTGATTGCATCATCTGCTGTGGCCAGGTTGGGTGTGTGGATTGCACTGGCACCTGCTTTCCATCATCCATGGCCCACCCAAAATCCTCACAAGGTTCAACTCTCTGCTTGCAAATGTGAGCACTCTTGTCGATTGCTGTCACTAATGATGCACATTTGAGATATTGTAGGAATGCATTTTCTGTGGAGATGTTGTAGGAATGCATTCTCTGTGGAGATGTTGTAGGAATTCATTCTCTGTGGAGAGGAATGCATTCTCTGTGGAGATTGTAGGAATGCATTCTCTGTGGAGATGTGGTAGGAAGGCATTCTCTGTGGAGATGTTGTAGGAATGCATTCTCTCTGGAGATGTTGTAGGAATGCATTCTCTGTGGGCGGTAGCAATTTCAGGAGAGTAGATTTGTTGTTTAGGAACTTGTGAACTCTGAGTCTTCCAAGGTCCGAGCCCTCAAAATCATCACCCTTGTTGGTATATACATCGACTACGAGCTCCTTTGCTTGGTTGATAACATCTGCTGTGATCCGAGCTGGACCCTGATCATCATCTGCAAAGTCTTCCAATGCCAAAATGTCAGTGGTTTTTCTGCTGTTTAGCCACACCTTCTTCCCAGTAAAGTGGGAGTAGCTGGTGATGTTGCATCCACTCAGACTGTGAATATAGGGAAGTCCTCGGCTGCTTGTAGGTCCCAGTGCAGCAGGCAGCGTTGCAGCATAGTATAACAATGATATCTGTATCATTTGCCTGTATGATCACTCGGTCCACCTACTCATTCTGGACACTGTACACAGAATGTAGTATGACCCTAGTATCAGCCTCTTGTTGAGTGGACTGCAAATCAGTGACATCAGTGACTGTACCCTCTGTAAGCAGTACACTCTTTGTTTTTTCTTTGAAGCCACCACCCAGGTACAATCGGGTCGAACCTATAGTTGGAGCAAGCTGCTCCTCTCGGCACCATGTCTCACACAGGAAGCTCAGAAGTCCAGCTTTGTTGGCAGACACAGAGAAGAACTTCTGCGGGTCAGGGTCTCTGTACTGCTCACTGATTTCAGACTGCCTTTGTGGTCGTGACTGGGTGTACCTATGCTGCCGCTCTGAAGACTTCAGGCTCAGTGAGTTGTACCTGTCACATCAGAAACGTATGATGGCTGTGCCATCAGGTACATCTTTCAGAAGATTGTTTCTGTAGCGCCCTGCAATAGTTCCAAATGTTTCATCTTTGTGGAAGGACCAGTGACGAAAAGCATGCATAGCATCTACTATTACTGCCGTCTTCCTCTTCTGGTTGTAGATCAGGAGCAGTGTTCACTTTGGTGTCCTCCTTCAAGACTTTAACTAGACTGGCCTTTGTTCCTGCAGCTCTCATGGTTTCATCTTCATTGAACAGTGATGGGGGTGTCTTGCTGCATTCATGAGTGGCGAAGAAGTTGACTATGTCATCAACTTCACCCCCACTAGCAATGATCTGTTTGAACAATTTGCTGCTATGGTTTCTGGCTCATAACTTTGATAGCTACTGCTGCTTGTAGCATTACTATCAGCAAAGTAGTTACTATGATTTTTTAACAGCTGTACTTAACCTGCTGGCAGACTCAATACTTTCTGCACTTGAGTCAGGAAGTGGGGGGTTGCGATAGGTGCTACTACCACTAGCACTAGCTGCTGACTTAATTAATGTACTTACCTAAACCAATGGTCAACTCCAGCTCTAGGCACAGTGACCTGCCAATTCTTCCCAATATAGGAGCTAAACAAATACCATGTGGTAGTGGGCTTTAATTAAACCATGTACAATGCTAGTAATTAGCAAGAGTGCCTTGACTATTCGTAGGTACAAAGATTAATGTTGCTACTGTAGTCAGTTGGTACAAGTCGTCATAATTACCCTGTTATAGACTTTGGGGTTGCTAGAACTAAATACCATTCGTGGGACAATCATAAACCACAATGACTGAACATACCAAAAGTGTGATATTCATGTACAGTTAATGTTGTTCAGAGGCTTCCTACGGATTTCCAGTAGCTTGTTGACAAGGTTGTCCATATACATTTTGTTTATAAAAAAAAAGAAGATCATATGGGTGAAATGGAAGGTGTAATGAAAGAGTGTAGGTACGAAGGATTTGGACTTAAACTTCAGGCAATGATGAAGTGAAGGAAAGTGTTTTTCAGAGTGCCAAGAAGAACATTCTTCCATCACAAGCAAGATACAAAAAGGATTATGATGCAAAAAGGAAGTTAAAGGATATAATACATAATATATTTAATTAACATATATACATACACACTTATTTTTATTGTATATATATAGGAATTTGAAGTTGGTTCTCATGTTGTCATGAGGAGGAAAGGAGACAAAATGTTTCCTAAATGGAATGGCCCACACGAAATTGTCGAACATCTTTGCACAAAAAAATAAAGGAAGATCACACGAGGTTTCCTCTGTGATCTGATGAATGTTGCTTATAAAAGTGAACATGCATGCAGAATGCCATGCATTTGGATCACCTTAGAATTATTGGAACTATGCAGTATTATTATTGCTTATTCCAGAGAAGTTTATAAAAGAATGAAGGAGCTGGAAACTGGAAAATAGCTAACTGATGAGCTCATCACCTTGGCACAGAAACCAAATATTCCGGGGTTGCAGTCCCCACTTTGGGTTCAAAATGGTGGTTTCTCATGTGTACAAAGTCATTCAGAAGAAACAATCCAAATCCATCAGAAGCAAGCTCAGTGTTGTAGGTTAGTGAGGTCCCAACTCCTATATGCTTAGACAGGTCACAACAAACTCAGGATAGGGTACTCCATTCAGAGGTAGGAGGAGTCACTGTTCTCTCATTCAAATGCACACTGCATGGTCACAACTAAGTAAGACAAATATTTTGCCCTAGCTATTCTAAAATGCAATCCTCAGCTGTCTCCCTCACTGAAATCATAATATCAATGCATCCTCGGAAGATCATAGCAAGGCAGTCACAGTCAAGTACAGGTCTGCGCACTAACTATTCGGGAAAAAACAGCTGGGAATGAAATGATGATCTTTACCATATTTCTCGTCTGCGATAATTGCGAGTATGGAGGAAGAGGTTAGATTGCAGAAAAGCTTGGTGATAGTTGTATGTTTTGTAACTTACTGGTAGTCAGGAATCAGGAATCTTAGTCGGGTAATTTTGTGAAAACAATGCTTATTCCTTGGTTTCTGGCCGGAATGCTACCCACGTGGTCTAATCATAGACAGATCACTACATCCACCCCTTTTCGGGAATTTGGTGGAACTGAAATTGCCTCCCTGGATGGGAGAATTTTACTTCCCTCACTCAATGCTTACCCTTGAAGGATATATCCTGAGCTAACCTCCACACACCCCACACCCTTATAGGTTTATATTGACTGAGCACTACAAGTTTCCATGAAACGTTTTAATTTCGTTCGAATTCCCACTCCTTGCAGGACATAGGTGGTGGAGGCGACCAGAGTCACCAGCAACTTCTGGAAAAAGTGCAGAATGTCAACAAAAGGTGCTGAACTGTAGAAAAAATGTCACACCAATGTATACAAGCCACACCCACTGTTTGCCATGAAGTGCGTTGCACGCTCTGCTGTTAACGTTTAGGTCACATGTGAAGCAGAGGACAGAGGGAGCAGTAGTGGCCTCGGAGTTTCACCTTGCATCCACCAACCAAGGTTCGTTCAAAGTAGCAAACGGGTCTTAACCGCGTACCTGGTTGTAGTCTGCATAGTCCCTATCCTTGTGTGGAATTGGAAGTTGTGGAGCTGCCACTTGACCTGATTTTGATTTCATGGGATGTCTAATTTTGTAACTGCATGTAATGTAGCTTGCCCCAGTGTTTGGCTCATAGAATAGGAAAATATTTAAAGATGTTTTTGATGATAGATACCCTTTGGAATGTTGTTGTGCTCTTCAGAGTAGCTTTCGGGACAGTTTAATCCCTTCTTCTGGTTTTCTGACAGCAGTGCTGAGGTGGGCTATGTCAGAAGAACTGAACTGAGGAAGGGATGAAATTGGTCCATAAAGCTCATCTCAAGAGCAAAACCTGACTCCAATTTATGTCTATCAATGCAGCATTCAGTAATCATAACATCCAGAATCAGCGTATTATATATAAGGATCTATGGAAGCAGGACCTCATTGATCATTTGCACACATCCTGCACTCTTGTGGTAGTGTCACTGCTCAAGTGTCTGCAACAAGGCTAGCAGAATGCTGTCCTATAACTGGTTGCATTGCAGTATCCTCATCCCCTCTTGTCTTGTCTTCTCCTCTAGATGGTAAAGTGTCTATGGAGGATCTGCTCAAGGGTTTGGGGTCTACTCAAAACAAGTCCCTCCTTGATCTCAAGAAGAGGCTTGGCAGTATGAAGGAGCCACTGGAGGCACCCCTCAACAAGACACAGGCTGACAAAGTAACCGATTATCGCATTCTTCATTAGTCTAACTGTTACTCTCCAATTGCTAGGCCTTGGATAGATGCCGTGTGTCCATTTCATTTTAGTAAAGTTGATCTCATTTAACTTTCATTGGGTGGGGCCCTGAAGCCCCTGGACCCGCTGCAGTCCTCCACTGCTCAACGAGAACCAACAACAAACAAACAACAACAGCATGAAACCACAACTGCCATTTGGAATGGGGGGGGGGGGGGGGTTAACTGGTGAATAGCTATTGTGTGTTTGTTGATTTGTCTTCACCTTACCATGCAGGCTAACAGAGAAGCTGCTAATCAACAGACCAGCAAGGAAGTTGGGAAGTGGGCACCGATCGTCAAGAGAAACAGAGAGGTATAAAGATCAAGTCTGAAAATGCTACTCACAATCAAGGTGCGCTACAGTCTTTTACAATCGGATGTTTTGTTGCGTTGCCTGTTCTTCCCAGGCCGAGCACCTTTCCTTTCCTCTCCAACCGGATTACGTCCCACAGGCTTCGATCGCTACCAAATTGAAGAACTTTACGGTCCGGCAAGCACTTTCAATTCCTAAAGCACACTTGTTGATTCATTACCATGTCCTCTTTTGTTCCCCTCAACATCTTGCCGCAATGTGTAGCCTTCGACAGAATTTGAGAGAGAGGTGGCAGCCATTTTGGCGAAGAGCGAGAATGTGCAGGGGAAAAAACAGGAGCTGACTGCGGCAGAGCGGAAGTCTCTCTTTGAGATGTCCGTTGAAGAGGTGTTAGTTTTGTTTTGTTTCCTGGTGGACTTTTTTTTCATTCTTCTTTTCCTCTCCTTTTGTTTATTATTTTATTTATTTGTTAATTTTTTTGGAGTCTGAGAAGGCTGTGATCTATCGGTGTGACTAGTCTTTGCTGAACAGCAGCATCATCTGAGTTGAGCAGGCTGAAGCTAGTGGCCAGGGTTAATTTATGGAAAGACACAGATCACACACATACTCAAACACATCGGATTACCTATGTGCTGTGCAACCTCCAGCACTGATGTACCTAGTTGTTGGTGAAGTCATGTGATCTTGTCACATGACCTATTGAGTATTTGTTATAATGTCACCCATTGCCACAGGCTATGGAGAGGAAGAAGGCACTGCAGAAACACAGATCTCTGGTCTCTTTCTACGAGCAAAAGTGCAGAAGACTTGGAAGAATAAAGAGCAAGAAGTGTGTGTTGCGTGACTTCTCTGCAGAGGTAAATATGGACCTTGCACCCTCACTGACGATGTGCATTCTTGTTCAGGTTCCACAGAGTCCGACGCAAGTACCTTGAGAAGATCTCCGGCAGGAAAGAATACACAGAGGAGGAACTGATTAAGTTGCGAGCCAAGGTATGCATGATCATGCTAGGGTTTGGTGTGGGTGTGATGATGTTTGGTGTGGGTGTGATGATGTTTGGTGTGGGTGTGATGATGTTTGGTGTGGGTGTGATGATGTTTGGGTTTGGTGTGGGTGTGATGATGTTTGGTGTGGGTGTGATGATGTTTGGTGTAGGTGTGATGATGTTTGGTGTAGGTGTGATGATGTTTGGGTTTGGTGTGGGTGTGATAATGTTTGGGTTTGGTGTGGGTATGATGATGTTTGGTGTGGGTGTGATGATGTTTGGGTTTGGTATGGGTGTGATGATGTTTGGTGTGGGTGTGATGATGTTTGGTGTAGGTGTGATGATGTTTGGGTTTGGTGTGGGTGTGATAATGTTTGGGTTTGGTGTGGGTGTGATGTTTGGGTTTGGTGTGGGTGTGATGATGTTTAGGTTTGGTGTGGGTGTGCAAGTGTAATGGCTTGTGTTGGGTGATGACTTGTAGATGGAATGATGATGGCATCTCACCCCCCCCCCCCCCCCCCCCATGCACACACACACACACTCATGGTGCAGGAGAGGATGACTTTGAAGCACAGCAGCAAGGCCAAGTGGGCCAAGAAACAGCATACCAGAGAACACAGAGACCCTGCAGTGAGTTTTTAGTTCAGTACAGAGGATATAGAAAGTCTCCTTTACTTGGGGGGGGAGGGTATAAGTCTTAAATGGGTGTGGCTGTGTTATGGAGAGGTTAAATTTGTAAGGTCGAGTGCTAGAAGGCTAGGGGTCAAGTATTGGATGGGCAGGGTCAAGTATTGGATGAGAAGTATTGGATGGGCAGGGTCAGGTGTTGGATGTGCAGACCTTTAAGGATGGAGCCAAAAGTACAGTCGTCACCTACTTCAAACTGACTAATGGATTAAGTCATAACCTGCAGCTAGAGATGTTCAACTGGGTGTTGTTAACTTGACGATGTTCCAAGTGAGGTGGACTAAATGATCCGTGCCCCCGGTGGTGTATTCCATGCCCAGTGGGTATAGTGGTCAGGAATGAGAGGTGGTGTGTGTGTGGGGGGGAGGGGGGGGGGGGGGGGGTCTATGGTGAAGAGGACTAAATATGCAGCAAGAATTTGTGTCCAAGTGGTGTATATACAGTGGTCAGAAGTGAGGTGGTTGCTGGCCAGCAGGGGAGGAGAGGCTGGCCAGCAGGGGAGGAGAGGGTAGTCAGCAGGGGAGGAGAGGGTGGCCAGCAGGGGAGGAGAGGGTGGCCAGCAGGGGAGGAGAGGGTGGTCAGCAAGGGAGGAGAGGGTGGCCAGCAGGGGAGGAAAGGGTGGCCAACAGGGGAGGAGAGGGTGGCCAGCATGGGAGGAGAGGCTGGCCAGCAGGGGAGGAGAGGGTGGTCAGCATGGGAGGAGAGGCTGGCCAGCAGGGGAGGAGAGGGTGGTCAGCAGGGGAGGAGAGGCTGGCCAGCAGGGGAGGAAAGGGTGGCCAGCAGGGGAGGAAAGGGTGGCCAGCAGGGGAGGAGAGGCTGGCCAGCAGGGGAGGAAAGGGTGGCCAGCAGGGGAGGAGAGGCTGGCCAGCATGGGAGGAGAGGCTGGCCAGCAGGGGAGGAGAGGGTGGTCAGCAGGGGAGGAGAGGGTGGTCAGCACTGGAGAGGCTGGCCAGCAGAGGAGGAGAGGATGGTCAGCAAGGGAGGAGAGGGTGGTCAGCAGGGGAGGAGAGGCTGGCCAGCAGGGGAGGAGAGGGTAGTCAGAAGTGAGGTGGTTGCTGGCCAGAAGGGGAGGAGAGGGTGGCCAGCAGTGGAGGAAAGGCTGGTCAGCAGGGGAGGAAAGGCTGGCCAGCAGGGGAGGAGAGGGTAGTCATCAGTGGAGGAAAGGCTGGCCAGCAGGGGAGGAGAGGGTGGCCAGCAGGGGAGGAGAGGGTCTGTTGGACTGCAGTTAGTAGACTTGTATTTTCTGAATGGATTTGTTGTTATGATTTTGTTTTTGATTGTATGTTTTTTGTTGTTGTTGGTTATATTGTTGCTATGGTTATTAGACCCAGCTAGCATTGACCGAGCACCATCAAAGAAAGATTCAGTTGAAGGAGAAGCTGCCGCCAGTTCAGGATGAAGAGAACGAGGACAACGGGTAAGAAATGGTGTAGGGTGATGGCAGACAAATTTACAACTGCATCATGGCGATCGATTTTAGCCAACAAGAAAGTGATGAAGAGACAGACATTGCCGGCACCCCTATCATGCATACTGATTCAGCAAACCCATGGCTGGGCTCCTTGAGTGAGTTTAAAAGTTTCCCACATGCGGTCTACGTCCTTGTGATGCCACTGTGCAATAAGTCTCAATGTTGACTCAGGGCCCCCAAAATAGATATGTATAGGCAACTTGTTCTTCAGCCAGCCTTGATCCACAATAGTATGCATCTTCATTGGCTAATGTCACGATGCTGGCTTGTGCCACATCTTATACCACGTCCTCCATGCTCGCACGTGCCAGGTCCTCCATGTTTGGGGTGGGGTGGAGGTAGAAGTGACCTATCATTGCTGGTGCTGCTCTGAACATGCAACACTGTCATCAGCTTTGGTGTGAGCCCGAGAGCGAGGCAGGGAGAAAGAGAGAAGTGGTGTTCTCCCTGTCTTCAGCTTTGTATTGAAGTGTGAGGAGTCGTGTTCTCCCTGCAGTTTCAGCTTCCAAGGAGAAGTCAAGTACCTTCATGCCAAAAACGTCCTCCGCCTCGACCACTTTCAGCAAGAAAACTGCTTCATCGACGCACAGTGATCACATTGACACCCACTTGTTTATGAACAGCGACAGTGGTGGAGCTGGCGTAGGTGGGGATAGGGGAGACCTGGGGCCAGCTAGCCAACACCTGCTGTCCGTAATGGAGGCCTTCTCGGCAGATGATGTAGTGGAGGAATTTGAGAAGGAGAAAGCAGAGCTAGAAGAAGGGCAGAAGACGACCATGGATACTTCATCTGCAATGCCAGGTTGGCCTGTGTGTGATGTATGGTAATGGTGGTGGTAGTAGTAGTAGTAGTAGTAGTAGTAGTGGTGGTAGTATCTATGCATTAACCATATGTGCTGTGCATAGTGTGTATTTGTGTCTATCTATGCATTCACCATAAATTATGTGCTGTGCATAGCGTGTGTGTGTATCTATGCATTCACCATATGTTCACCTGTAAAAAAAATATGAAGGGTCACCCACCTAAAATACAGCGGGCTTATATAACTGGAAATGGTCATCATAGAGTCAAAGATCTCAAGTGGCTGTAGATGTGAAGATGAAGATAGGAAACTGGCTGCACTGGCAAGTGAGGACGGGCTGCCTAGTTAAAAGGATGCTGGAGTTTCATTCCGACATCTACTCGATTTATAAATGTGCTTAGCTCTGGATGTGGGTACACCATCTTTGTCATGGAGATGCATTAACTATCATCAATTTGGTAAGGTAAACACACATATTGCCACTCTCCATGGACAGAGAGAACTGGCCACATAGTCGGCGTACATAGGCAGGATAACTGGAAGAGATGTGCCAATGATGGAGAGCATACTGAACACACTAATAGAGCAATACAATCTAAAATGATCTAGGATTTCGTCCCATAGGACAGCAGACTAAAAAATAATTGATGTTTGTTCCCCTTTCTTTCTCTCTCTCGGCACCTTTGCTCACCACCCAATGTCTAGTAGCTAATAGTGGTGATGGTAGTACAGTGGAACCTCTACTAACGGACATTCCCTATAGCGGACACCTACCTTATAACGGACAGGAGCACACGCACCAATTGGCTTTACCATTGAAATAGTACTCAGTCACCCTCCCTGTAACGGACACCTCTCAATTCCGGCTAACGGACAGCTCATCGTTGTAGAAATAAACATCTTAACGGACAGTGGGTGGGGCCAGTACTGATCACGTGCGCATGCCAATTAATAATTATAATAACAATACATTTTATGCATGAAACATAATTATTGTGAAATGCAGTAATAATAATATGATAGTCTAAAGTAGGCCTCTTGCTTGGAGAGATGCTGCTATATCTCTTATTCTGTTAACGTAAGGCTGTGGTCCATACAAACGGTAGGTGGCTGGAACTTCAACTCCATATCCCGCTCCTCTGTTGACTCTGCCTCCTGTGACCTCAACAAATGCTTTATTGCAGTCTCTCCTCAGGAACTGTGAGGTTGTAGAGGCAATGTTGTATGCAACATGACCTACAACTTCGCCGTCTTTGATTACGGCCACAGCAGACTGGTCCACGGCATTATCTGGCTCCCGTTTGAGTAGCAGAACTTCCCCTATGTGAGGTGTCCACACTTCTTTGTACACATGGTGTCCTCTGATATAGGACTGAATCTCTGTCACACTCAAAGACATTGCACCGCCACCAGGTCCACTACTAACTACAGGCTTGGAAGCGATCTCACGCGCCAGCTGCACGAACTGCGTCAAGGCTATGCCCATCTATCGAACGCGTGCCGGTTTAGCAGCTGCTTCATTCGAGTCATGGCTTCTTCGAGCAAGCGTAGATGTCATCTCTCTTTACAGAAAAAGATTGAAGTTATCAAGGAAGCTGAGAAGAATGCTGGTGTTACTGTACGTTCACTTGGTGAACTCTTCGGCTGTGGAAAGACCCAAATTTCAGATATTTTGAAAAACAAGGAATCTATTGTCACCTTGTATGAATCAAATGCTTCAAGCTCTTTGTCTCGTACAAACAAGAGATCTCGTGTGTCCGAATACTCGGAGATTAACGACGCTTTATATCAATGGTACCTCCTGGCATGCTCAAAGAACATTTACCCCTGTGGGCCCCAGCTTACTGAAAAAGCCAAGCAAATTGCTGTAATCCTGGACAAGGAGTTCAAGGGGAGCAATGGATGGTTGGAAAAGTGGAAGAAGCGATATAACATTAGAAGAGTGACTGTGTGTGGAGAATCAGGTGATGTACAAGGGGATACTGTTGAGTCGTGGAAGGAGAGATTGCCCGAGATTTTGAGGGGATATGCAAAGGAAGATATCTATAACCTAGATGAAACAGGATGCTTTTGGAGGGCTCTTCCAGAGCAAGGATTTGCTCAGAAGGGGAAGAAGTGCAAGGGTGGGAAGAAGTGTAAGCAGAGGGTCACAGTGACTTTCATAGTGAATGGAGCTGGTGATAAGGAGACTCCTATTGTAATCTGGCAATCAGAAAACCCCAGGTGTTTTCGAGGTATGGATAAAAATAGTCTACCAGTCAAGTATTATCACCAGAAAAAAGCCTGGATGACTGGAGAAATCTTGGAAGCAGTATTGACCTCTTTTAACCGTAAAATGAGCATTAAAAAAAGATCAATTTTGCTTTTTATGGATAATGCTGGTTGCCACCCAGAACATTTAAAAGAAAAATATAGTAATATAAAAATAGTTTTTCTTCCACCAAATACAACATCTAAATTACAGCCACTAGACTTGGGGATCATCCAGAACTTCAAGGTCCATTATCGTCGGCTTCTCCTTCGCTATGTGTTAGCTAAGATTGATGATTGCAGTTGTGCTTCTGAGATAACGAAGTCTATTAATGTACTAACTGCTATCAGGTGGATATCTCGGGCATGGAGTGAAGTAAAACCAGAAATGATATCTAAGTGCTTCAGAAGTGGTGGTGTTCTTAATAGTGAGTTGGATGTGACCAGCTTAAATGAAGAAGATCCTTTTCAAGACGTTGATGCCGAATTTGCACTAGGTGCACTCATTTCAAAGACAATGGGCTCCAAGGGTAGTTGTTCACCTGATGAGTATGTCAATGGAGACAGCAATCTTCCTGTATGTACTGAGTTTGATGATGATACCTGGGAAGAAAGCTTCTTAGCAAGCCTTTCTGAACAGTCATCCATTGTTGAATGTGAGGAAGCACTTACAGATGGAGAAGACCTAGACCTACTACCACCTCCCCCCAAATTGAGAAACTATGGAGAAGCTATACAATCATTAGAGGAGGTCAAAAACTTTTTGGAAAGCCGTGCATGTTTTACCGAAGCCTTGAGTACCAGTTCTCTAATTGATAAAGTAGCTTGTCTTCATTCAGTTAATGCCAGACAAAGTACTCTACATTCATACTTCCCTGCCCTTCACACTGAATAACTGCATCAATTTATGTCTACAATAAAACAATGTTCATATAATAATATTAGTATCTTATAATTATTATGTACACATATATAATATAATATGCATGTGATATCTACAATTGATGAATGAACTTGATGAATGAACAAACAATCCACGTTCCCCACCTATTATAATGATAAAATGAGATTAATGGGGGTAAAACCTCTGAATAAGGGACACCTCCGAATAATGGACAAAAGTCCTCGTCCCAATGCGTCCGTTATTCAGAGGTTCCACTGTAATAGCGATTTGTGGGCTTCTGACTTTACCTACATTCATTAGGTCTGGGGTGTAGGTGTGAAAACTAGGACAACTTACGTGGGTTAAAGATATTGGGACCAACACGATGATGTATTCTTATACAATGCTTTTGGATGAGTGATGATGATGTCATCACAGGGTGGGGTAGGTGGGGAGGGGAAGGTGTGAATCCCAGCAAGAGGGTGGAGAGCAGGCGTCAGTGTCCGCAGCCCCCCAAGAAGCTTAGGAGAGATGCGGGAATGAAGCACGTCATAATTGCAGAGGAACAGAACAAGAAGCTTTCGCATCATCTTGTAAGTTTGTAGCATCATGTGTGCCCAGCCATGCATCTGTGATTTCAAGGCGGTCATCCACGAGCAGTAATGGGCAGGAGTGCCATAAAAGCTCCATTTATACGTCATTGTAATTAGATGTTGTAGTTCATAAATTACTATGCTCAATTTCTAATGATGCATCGTTGCTGACGCATCAGTTAAAAATAAATCCTCGTGCCTGTGTGTGATCAGCAACCCTTTTCATTCTCCTCTGTGATCACAGAGATGGCCTGTTGCTACTGGGACTTCTCCTTTCCATTGCTAAGAGGTGACCGTGAATAGGTGGAAGTAGCCAAAACGTGTTCAGAGTTAAACAATCCCCATGGCAGGTCTAGTGTTAGCTTGCCCTGGCTAGCTCTAGTCGACACCAGAGGACTCCCTTTTGGACAGCACAGAGAGGTAGTTCTTCAGGTCCATCTTGGTTTCTTGATGTGCAGTGAAAGAACAAATGTGCGTGACTTTATCTTGCTGCATCAGATTCAGTAGATCAATGCTCTTTTTATTGCTTTATTGGGCACAGATGGAGGAGAGTCCCCCCCTCCCCATGATACATTATTGGTGTGTTGCAGGCTAATGCTTGTTGGATGCTTTCAGGTGCAGTCCGTACCCTGGCCGTACACCAGCAAGGAGCAGTTTGACAAGACTCACAGCATGCCTGTTGGCCGGCACTGGAATACGGAAGCCACCTACCAGCACCTGATCAGACCCAGAGTCTCCACCAAGACAGGCACGTATATATCTGAGATGACCATCAAAACTTCAATATTGACTAGTGCAAACAAAGGAAACCACACCCACTTCAACATTACAAGCATCAGCTGTATACATCCAATGTACAAGAATGAATGATTTCAAGGATGCTGTAATATTGAGCATTCCAAAAATGTCAAGTTTGTTGAAGTGGGTGTGGTTTTAAATGATGGGGGGGGGGGGGGGGCATCCTGGCTTCCATTTTTGTGAGGGTTGAAAATCGATCAAGATCGTTGACCCGGCAACCACATGAAGAGCTAAGGGCGGGTGTATATTTATACTGAATATGGTAGCATTCTCTGTAAGGGTTCGACTCCATTTCAAAATGGTGGACCCCTCAACATACTAATGTGCCTTAAATCTTCCACTAAGGTCGTCGAGCAGATTTACACATCAAGACAGTCGAATTGTCTTAAATGGTCATCCATTTTCCATTTCTCTGTTTTTCTCCCATGCATAACTTTGTGGCCCATGTAGGTGGCTGATTCTACCAGTAGGCTCCAAATTCTCCACACATTTCCACAACTACTCTAGTTTAACAATTACAGGAGATCACCGAGCTTTCCTGAGAATGTTGAAAAAGATGTCTATTATTATATGATGTATATACTGAGATGTGCCTATCATTTTTCCATTGCCAACTTCATTCAAACCAGGAGTGCTGATCGAACCATTGGTCCTGACTGATGAAGTCCAAAATTACATGGAGAAGTCAACGGAAACGAAGAAGAGGACAAGGACAAGAAGGACTAAAAAGAACCCCTCAAAGGATTAGTGATTACACTGCTGTAATATTTATGGTTTAGCATGCACACTTATAAAATGGTTTGTGTAACACACTAATAAATAATAATGAAATGTATAACAATGAGTGTAGTTCCAGACTCATCATTCGCAGGTCTGAAGAAGCTGCATTGTAAAATATACAATGCAATGGTACATATACCTCATTGATGTGAATCCAAAGAGAAATAGGCAAACATCACAAAAGAAACACAACAATACTCGATTAATTAACATTGCGCTCCCGAGTATATACTGCGAGTGATTCTGAAGTTGAGGTGGTATATATCCCACACTTTTCTCTTTAAAAATATATGTAACTGCTGATTTTCTTCTTCAATTTAATTAATTAAGGTGACCGATGAGGTTTGTGGGTGTGACAAGTTGGTATAGCAACTCGTGTCTAGAAGATGTCAAGATATATGTTATATATATGGAAGTGTGCAATGACTAAATTAACTTGTAGATATATACCTTATTAAGATCATCAATATTTGACAATTATTTCTGAGAAATTTAAATTTTGATAATATTCAGAGTTCAGAATATATATATATAATTATAATACTGAGTTTATTCTTTGCCTCAGTATATATACAAATAAATAATATATCAGGGGTTAAAGTTTGGTTAATGAATATATAAAAGCAAACAGTAATGTAAGACTAGCAGTTGCTGCTGGTTTAGTTGTGCAGCATACAGTTCAAACAAAACATTCATCAAACACTCCCCACAAGTTTCCTCAAATTTATTTGGATGTTTTTCTGCTGCTTTTTTGCGGGGCAACATCAGTCATGTCAGTGGTATATATATACCAGTCCCAAACATTTCAGATGCATCCCAACTTTATTTCAAAGTGAACAAAATCAAGTCATAATACCCTGGGACAACAAGGTTCCAATGTCAACAAAGATGGTAATGGTCGTGGCAAATAAACAGCAATCCTGATCCTTACACCCCTTTCTACACTTTTTCTGTGACAATTTTGATCACTGTGGGATAATCTTGTCTTGTATACCCTTTGTCTGTAAGTATTGCGGGTAGGCTTGCAACCCAAAGCTTCAATGACAAGAATCACGTAACACTCATACACCCACACTGGACAGAATCTGCACCTAGGAAAAGTTCTTTGTGACAAAATTTCCAGATCAGGGGCTGGTATCTCGGTAGTTAAAAGGGAGAGAAACCAGAGGAGATCATGGGAGGCATACAGGAAGGGAGGAGAGAGATGCAGGAACCTCAGCGGTTGGTGAGAAAGGCTTACAGGGACTAGCTGTAGCTCCTGTATGTGTGTGGTATATAGCATCCAGCTAGTCTCTTATCAGTGCCTCACAAACAATCTTCAGACCACGAATGAACAGTGTATATATAGTCACCATCATGTCCTTTGCTTCAAGACTCTCTACTTTATGTGCACCTTCCCTTGCCAAATCCTTGGATTTTCATGCTGCCTTGTGTTCTAGGATCCTTTCCTTGTCCATCAGTTTATTATTGTATCTTCTACGCAAATTGAAGGAGAGAAAAAATTAAGACGGATTCAGCTGAATAAAGTACTACATATGGCATGGCTTTCTTTAGTGCTGCAATATTTTTCTTCCGAGTAATAATCCCACAAACTCGAGACTGAAAAGTTAGCCTATAGCATTTGAGATGGGCAAACACGGACTGAGCGACGAGAGTCGAGTGCATATTTCTGTTGGTGTGGCGGGTCATGGTGAGCAGTTACAAGTAGCTGGAAGAGCTAAGTCTGTGATCTAAACTGGAGCCAAGGAAGATTTTGTGCTCCCATTTACTTTCTAAGCACATGAATGCTGGAGCTTTCTATGATTTAATCTTGATATTGCTGAGCCTGTTAAGGCCATAACATATATATTACAGCACAGTGTGGGACTATTTAGTAACTAACCTAATAACAATCTATATTAAAAAATCAACTACTTAATTAATAAAATTATCCACAATATTAAGTTACGAGTGTCCCGCTGCTCAGGGAGGGGACCAAAGATCATTCCTCAGCTCACCATATAACAGTTCCTTTCTCCTCTGCCACCACTTCCCTACCCAATACATAACACACTCGCCCGCCTCCTCCATCACTGCATCACTTACTCCTTCCACATCTTTCCCCAAAGCAATGCCACCTTTCCATCCTTACTCACTCGTCTTAATTCATCCAGCCACTGTCTTGCCCCTACAATTCTGCGCACCTCATCCATCAGTACCAGCCGATCCCTCTCAAATTCCCCGCATATCACCAAGAAATGTTCCACGTCCTCTCCTGCTCCACTATCACACATTATACACCTCTCATCCCTAACTATCCCACATCTCTTCTTATCCTCTAATAACCCAGCTGATGCAGTCCTCAGTCGAAATTGCAGCTGCACACCTTCCTGACTATGCTGGACCTCACATACCTCTCCACCCCTGCACCATTCTTTGCCGATTTATAAAAATTCATTCCGTCTACTTCCTCCTCCCAATTTCTCACCTTCACTTTCCCCTTCCACTTGCGCACTGACCCAACCTCGTTGTTTATCTCGTACTACTTTCTCCTCAAGATCTCATATTCTTCCCACCATCCAATTCCTCCATCCTCTCGTTGTTTATTTACAACAACTTTTACCAATCTGCTCTGTTCCAACATCTCTTCCCTCCTCTCCTCTAGCTTCCTCCGTGCCATATCTCCCCATATTGCCACTCCTGCTGTTACTTGCCCCCAACAGTCTCCTTCCCACTCTCATCTGTGCTGACTCCAATACCCACTAACATAAATATGGATACCGGTGTCACAGAATATATGGCATCCCCTATTCTTGGTACCCCCGCGTAAAGAATCCTAGGATATTTGGCACCCCCGTGCATTTCCTTAGGATATACGGTCTCCCTAATAGTACGCTTTAGGAAATCTTGAACCCCCTGTATGTCGTGTGCAAAATACAGCTGTTTACTGTGAGAATGGAGAAGAGAGATGAGAAATGTAGTGCTTGTACCAAGGAGAACATGGCCGAGGAAGAAGAAACTGATTCTTCGCAGAAATCTGAGGAGACCATACGCTTAGCTATCCCAAAGTCTTTATCCAGTAGAATCCACCAAACAGGAAAAGTGTATTATCAGGAAGAGGTCCAAAAACATTCAATTAGTAGATAGTGTTCTGCACTACAAGGGCAAGAGAGGATCTTTGTGGCAGGTAAACAGTTGCTAATTATAGGTGCTGGGTACAACAGAACTGCTAGCTATGTATCAATTCATGTCTGACTGTTTTACCATATTGATATGCATGCAACATTCAGGTTGTTCCGATAACACAAAATGCAATTTTTTTAGAAGCTTGTCATAATGACACTGTTGGAGGCTGTCATTTTGGTCGGGATAAGGTTGCTGCTAAGGTCTCTGCCCGATATTACTGGAAGACAATGTAGCTGACGGGGTATGTTAAAATGTTATGGCAACTATTGTATATACATTGTCGCGCCATGAGTCATGAGTATAACAATTTCTGTGTCACTGATCATGCTTGTGATTCGTGTTCCTTACATTTCATTGTAGGTAAAACACTGTGAGGTGTGCCAACGCACTAAAAGGAAATTTGATCATCCTGCACCTTCATTGCATCCTATCACTGTGTTTGGCACTTGGAACAAGGTTGGGATTGTGATAACTTTGACTAAGCAAGAATGGCTACCATTATTGCATAACCCTCACTGATTATTTTTCAAAATGGGTTGAAGCAGCTCCAATGCCAATGAAAGAGGCAGAGCATGAGCAGAGTTTCTCTACAAGATGATATTTCGCCATGGCTGACCTTTGGAGATTGTTTCAGACCAGGGCAGAGAGTTTTTGCAATCAGCTGGGGTAGATCAGCTTGAGGACTCACAGCATAAGATTACCAGTGCCTATCACCCAGTCCAATGGCCTCGATGAGCGCTTTAACCAAACTCTAAAAGCCCAGCTCCAAAAGCTGGTGAATGATCACCAAGACAATTGGGACGAACTGCTTGACAACGTACTTTTTGCATATAAGTCCAGTCAAACAATTCCACAAGTGCACTCCATTTTTGCTCATGTATGGCAGAGAAGGTCGCCCTCCTATATATAGACGTCACTCTTCAAACCAATAGTGAGGCTCACCCAGAGCAAGAGCTAGATCTCGCAACCAGAGTTGAGCGTATGCTAGAGATACAAAAGAAGCTGCATGAGAATGTACTTGCGAACATACAGAAAGCACAGAAGCGGCAGTATGATGCTAAGCATAACACACATACTAAGCTGAAGATACATTATTTGGCATGCTCATGTATGTCAAATTGTGTTGGTGTTAAAACAAATCAGGATGACACACCACATCAACCTGGTCCTGTGAATGATCCTCCAGCTCCAGCTGGTAAACCTCCTTGCTCATCTCAGTCTCAATCAAAGAGGAGGAGAGAAGATAGCTCTTGAGATGGATTCATCCCTGAAAAAAGAAAAAGAATTGATCCTCTAAAGGTTGCTTAGTAATTATGTTATGTGTAGTGGAGGTTTAATATTTTTACACCAGGAGCGACAGGAGCGAGAGAGGGAAAAGATAGCTCTCAGAATGAACTTATCCCTGAAAAAAGAAATCCTTCAGAGGTTGGCACCGTAACAGTTGTCATGTATTATATATATATTGTAGTTATTAGTAACATCATTTCTAGAATTGTTTTTGCTATAGCAGAAAAAAGGAAAAGAATCATACTCTAAAGCAATCCATGGTGAAAACATTGAAGAGTGGTGAATGGCTTACTGACGAGCATATTGTGCTTGCTCAGAAGGTGCTAAGAAACCAATTTACCCATGTTGATGGATTACAGTTACCACTCTTAAGTCAAAATGATGGTTTTATACCAGTACAAGATGAAGGTACGTATGTATCTGAGGGCATGTCGCTTGTTAAAATGATCATAATTGCCATTTTTCACATTGAAGGTTATTCAAATTCATCACATCAGTGGTAATCACTGGATTACTTCCTGCAGTATTGGGAGGGAAATTGCTGCAATGACAGCAGATTCAAAGGTGATCTGAGCTCGTCTTTGACACATCACCACTGATGTGATGAATGACAAATTAGAGGAGGATGGAGAAGAACTTGCCCCCCATCTTATGGTGAATGTTCCACCAGTTCAGCAACAGAGTGGGGTAAATGATTGCGGTGTATTTGCAATAGCATTCGCTCTGCACAAATTGCTAGGCGATAATTTGGAAGATATTGGATTTGACCATTGTCAAATGAGAGACCATCTCCTAGACTGTCTAAAGAAAAGAAAATTTTCACATTTTTCGACCGAACTAAAGTGTGGGTATAGGTCTAAGCACTTCCCATACAGAGAGATTGAAGTATTCTGTACCTGTCTGATGCCGGAGATGTATGTGGAAACGATGATTGAGTGTGAATGATGTGAGCTATGGTTTCACACCGACTGTGTGTCGGCCTTTCATCTGCCCCTGATTCCACTGCTGAACATTGGTGCTCCACCTCATGCAATGCAAACTCATCATAACTTCATATTATTGTTCTTCAATATCATATTATAATAATTATTATTTTAAACAGTGCCATTTAAATATATTTTTTGATAATATATTTATAAAATACTTGGGTACTGGGTTTCACTTTTTCTAGAGGATAGGATATTAGCTAACATTATACATCGGGGTGCCTTTTATCCTTAGGATATTAGGTATGGGGGTGCTAAAATTCCTAAGTCCTAGGAGGATGCAAAAAATCCTAGGATATTTGGAATGGGGGGTATATACTGGGGTGCCATATTTCCTGTGACACTGGCCTTCCTAATAGCAAGGATTCTTCTCAAGTAAAAATATTCTGTTAGCTTTGTTGTGCTCGTAACACACTGTATATATACCTGAAAGAGTTCGCTTCAACATGCGTGGGAAAACGTGGTCATAGCTGATAATTTGGCACGTTTTTATTCTTATTAACAGGAGGAGTTCATTAACAGGAGGAGTATAGAATTTGCTGCTGAATCAACATCATTTGTATGAACTTATCTCGCCCATACTCTTGCTGGAATTCAGTGAGTACACAAGCACCTTGATATGGCCAAGAGCTGTTGGAATTACAGCAACGTTGATACTGCTAGCTGTACCCTACTGGATCCATGCTTTGTATCAAATGTCATCATCAACAGGATGACAAAATGATATCCGCTACAACCCTTGCATTCCAATGAACCTCACGGAGAGGGTGGGGACGGTAAAATTTTGATACGACGCTGAGAGAGTGCGGTATTAGGAATGCGTAGTAGTATATTGAAAATTACGTAACTCATGAGTTCATTGATAATGATGGCTGTGTTGAGTTTCCAGAATGTTTTGTTGGTTGTGACAGTACTATTCGGTGTTCATCGGTGGCAAGAAGTAGACGGGGCTGATACATATACCCTGGACGACTCCAATGGAGTTGGAAGGGTGTTTGACGGGATTGGCGGGCTCAGTGGAGGCGGGGTAAATTATTCTTAATTAGCACCTTTTGTATATAAGAACAGCTGTGGCCCTGTTAGGGTTTAGTTTTGTGATTGGCTTTGCTTTTTGGTGATCAAAATGCCACCTTAGTCCATATTTTTGAGGTGTTGCTGGTAGCCTGGCAGGTTTCTTTAAGTGTACTCTTGTTTTATATGCAACTACAATATAATTATGTAGTTTAATTATTTCTCAGCCATGCTAAACTATGTTTGAGTACCATCCATGTTCTTATTCCAAAGCACACACTTGAAAACTAAAGTTTTCAGCCTTTTTCGTTGAGGGGCCAGTGACTATTATGCACGTATTAATGTATCCCCCGCCACCACCACCACGTGAGTCAGCTGGCAAATCTCTACCTAGACCCAGCTAGCTATCAATGTGGAGATTTGATGGGTATTTGGCTTAAATAATCATAGCATTTTAATATAAATGCAGAAATTAATTTGAACCACACATGATCACACAGTTCAACTTCTCCTCATTATACCTTCTCACATACCTTCTCACACCCTCCTCGGTGAATAACAGCTTCCCTTGAATCTTCTGCGGCAACAGTTTCCCGAGTCAGCTGCTTTTTGTGCGCCTCTCCTGCGATTGAGAGCAATAGAATGCGGTGATCCATCCAAATTATTGTCTATGGGTGTAAGGAGGGCCTTTTTTTTTTGCAATCTGGTGATACATGTCTTCCTGTGGGATGTATACTTCTCCAACTTCGAAAATTCTTTTTTCAGTATTCTAAGGATTCCCCCGTGGTCTCTCTTTATCTTCAAACGGAAGAGGGAGACTGTGGTCCTTCCTTGTACCGCGCAGGTGCAGGCATTCAGACAGAGTGGATGAGGACAGTCTGACTCAAAGCAGCAGATAAAGCATGAAGCTGTATTGAGATGGTAATCCATGCATCATCAGGGGCGGATCTAGGTTATTATGATAGGAGGGGGTTGTAAGCTACTCCCCCCAAAATACCCCCAAACCATACCCTTTAATTGAATGTCTTATTAGCACATCAATTTTTTACAATCACAGATAAATACAATTGTAAACATTTAATCAAACAAAGAAGTCTTCTCGGATATATATGTTCTTACAAATGTCTGACAGATTTCATCAGTTGTTAACTCCTTCTCCATGGTGAATAGCAATTACTGACAAGTCGGATAAATGGTCATCAGTCATTGTTGATTGTAAACAGGTTTTGAGCCTTCTCAGTAAGGAAAATGACCTCTCCGCTTCAGCACTCATAATTGGTAAGGTACATACATGCAATTATAAGAAGCTGGTGGATGTTGGGAAATGAGTCCTTGTCGCAAGCACCAAGTGCTAAAAGTAAATTCTCAGGAAGTGTACCACCTTGGATCTCTTTGTTTTGCCAAAGTCGTTTCCATCTTTCAAGCTCATTACAGAGAGATTTAGGGGAAGGAAGATTTTGTTCCCAATGTAACAAACTTGCTAAGTTCAAATCAGCATAATTAACAGAAGGTATGAGACAGAGAAACCCTTGAACATACCTCTATCGGATGTAAATCTTTCATTCATCTGACTAAGGAAAGAATCTAAGAGAGGAATATATAGTAGAACTCTTCAGGACTATATATCGCTAGGAGTATTACTCCTATTCCTTTGAAGACTAGTCTTCCTAGGAATACTAGCAGATGATCCCACACTTTCAGCAAGTTTGAGTCTCCTCACACCATTTGCTGAAAATTGTACTGATGTTTGTTCTGGTGAACTTGATACTCTCAATGACAGTGCCTACCATTTTGTGAGCATCAAGAATATCTTGATCTCTCTTTTGCAAATTAAAAGCTAAAACTTTGACTTCATCAAGGACATTTTTCGTTACAATGAATGCAGCTATAGTCTGAAAAGAACAAAGAGAAAATTTCAACCCTTGTGCTTTTACTTTTGTTTCTTTATCCCACTTCCAGTTCTCATCATCTTCAAGCAGAGCTGGATATGGCATCCAATAGAGTAACAAGGCATGTGGCGTTCTACCCAGCATGTTTTGCATAATCCAGAAAGTTTAGAATGAGATGATTCTGGCATGTATGCTCTAACTGTACGCTCAACCGCTTAGGACTTTTGTTCACAAACAAGAATGATTCATTTATTAAACCAATAAGATTTCTCACTTCTTGAAGTCTACAAGAAGCAGCAATAGAAAGGTTCAGACAATGAGAGAAGCTATGTGTATATAGCTGAAGGAGAATTTTTTTAAATCTGTGCTTGGACTCCAGCTTTCTCATAAGCCATTACTGCAGCTCCATCGTAAGCTTGGCCAGAAATTTTAGATGGGTCTAAATTCACTGAGGGATATGAAAGAGATTCCAATTTTTTTATAGCTATAGTGGGAGCATTTGGACTAACAAAATTGATTAGGCACTCCTTTATTTTTGGTGTTTGTGGTGCAGACAAGTCTACATAACGAAGGCACACAGAAAGGATCTCTTGATTTGCATGTGGGTCGGTGACCTCATCTGCTATGATAGTGAATGCACTTTCAAAGGGTCACACAATTTCTCTCTCACTTTGTTGGCATAGATGTGAATCAGCTGATTTTGAATGTTCTTGCTGGTGTATTTAGCTGGCAAGATTAAGATGCTGTTGTAAAGTGCTATTTCCTTTAGCAATGCGGCTATAAAGTTTCCGGTTTCATCTGAAAAGTCAACTATATCTTCTCCTCTGTGACCTCCGAATGGTAAGCCTTGCTTAGCTAAAAACTGAACACAATTAACCATGTGACACAGAATCTCTCTGTTTTCTTCTGCTTGTTCTTGTTTCACTTTTGTGAGATTTGAGTCAACTCTGGCATCAGGAGTGAAGTAGTTTGTTTTGAAACAATCAGCTCTTTCTGTAGCATGCTGATGCATGACAGTCCGCTCATGATGCATAAGAATGCCATCCTTACCCAGTGCTTTCGTATATGGCTTCTGATAGGAGGATAGTACCAACACTCCGGGTATTGTGCCTGCGCCGCCACCTCTTTGTCTGTTTGGAGGCTCTGGGAACAGAGTACAATAAGAACAAATTCCTCCTTCAAGTTTCCTACTATAGCAAAGCCAGGGAAATTGGTTGAGCCAGTGCATCTGAAACGAAACTGTCCAGGTTTTACCCTGCTTGGTGACGGGATAAGACTGAAGGGCTTAAGATGCTGATGGTCTGAAATGTGATGACAGATACTGGAACCGCTTTGAGTCAGGAATGCTACTAGCCAAGTAGAACCCTGTGCCTCTTTCACAACTATTCCTAATGACCAGCTACCATGTTGTCATTACCTTCATCTTCTCTACACTTAATTAACCATAGAGGTCTGATCAGTTCAGTGCATATCCTCTTGCTCACTGGTGATTCTTGAGTAAATTCTCCAGATCTGAAATTTTCCATATAATAATAATATTAAAACAATCACATTATTCACTAACAGGTTTTTTAATCCTTTCACTGGCAGATTTACGGAGGACTTTTTACAAAAATTACATTATTTATTTATAGAGGACCACATGAAGACAAGTACCCAACAACTATATATCAGGTGATAGCTGATGCATGAAGGGAGGTTATGGTAAATTTTAGTTGCTTAGCAACAAACCACAGAAATGTGAATATTGTTATAAGAGACAGGAAGTAAAATAAAAGGGTTTATATCGGGTTTATATCATTATATCATCTCAATTTCATATTACACATGAAACCAGCAATGTTAGCTGGTCAACTTTTGGTCAACAACAACTACTGTTTGTCAACAACAATTTCTTGGTTGATTATAACAAACCACAAAGATGTGAATATCATTATAAGTTGAAAAAGGCTATTTCAGCTCGGTTTCATACACATGAAATCAGCAATGTTAGCTAGTCAACGTTTGGTCAACAACAACTATTTGTCAACAACATTTTTATATCAAACCACAAAGATGTGAATAGCATAACAAAGAGCCTAGGGTCCATAGTACTGAAAAATAAATAAAAGTGTGTGCATAACATAATTATAAATAAATATAGATAAAAATAAAAGGGCAATGCTTGGCACTGTGAAGGTCTGCATGTTCAGCATAACTCAGACAAGCTACATTATAAAATATATATATATATATAAATAATAACCTCTCCTCCAACCCTGTCTTCTCCTCTGCTGCTTCCTCCTCCTCCTCCAGGTCCATGAGTGAAACTACCTTCCAAGGAGAAATAGTTCTTATTATTATGCTAGTTACTAGGCTTTACTATACAACTCTTATCTATTCTTACCTTGGGCGAAGTCTTCATGATCATCACTATCGTCTGAAGCTTCGCTTGGCAGAGTAGGGCGACCTATACTTTGAAAACTTGCTTCGTGGTCGGTGCCAACAGCTTCTGTTATAGCTAAGCTGCCATAGCATCACCGTCAACTACGCCACTTCCCAGGTAAGCACAGGCACCTTCTTCCTCTTCTTCACTAACGTCAATCTCGAACAGGCCGAAGTCATCCTCAAATAGGAAGTCTTAACGCTTCGTCTCTACTAAAGCGGGTCGCCATTTCTTCTTCGAGACCGGGAATGAACCGGAAGTGATGTTTGCTGGCACATTTACTTCCCTTTCCTCATTCCGTATTTTCCTGATATTCAGGGGTATATTAGAGGCATGCTTTAGGGATATTCGTGCAATTTTTAAAGTATATACCGCGAACGGTTAATTTTTTACGAATTTTTTCGTCGCGACTAATCAGTTTTCGCGACTTAAGTCGCTTATGCCAGTGAAAGGGTTAATGTCTTTTGCTTGGAGTCTTTCAATCCACCATAGCTATAGATAGCTTGCCAGAGGCCAGAGTTCAGCTCATGTGACCCAGAGAGTAAAAGGTAACACATATTTTGATGTATACACATGTGGTTTTAGCAAGGTTAGGTGGTCTGGATTTGCCATTTTGGTGCCTCATTTAATCTGTTACGCCTCATTAAAAGAAGCTGTAGTTAGCTATAATGAGGAAATCATACTCGTTAACTGAATTTCATTAGTGTACATTATTATTGTAGTATTCTGGAATTTTATTACTATTATTATCAGCATCATTATTATCGTAATAATTATTGTCCAAAAGGGCAACCCCCTCAACCCCCCCCCTAGATCCCCCCTAGATCCGCCCCTGATCATATGCCTCAGGCTGTGAATGTCCCTAACAGCCTCAAACTTGGCATGCAATTGAGGATCATTTTGTTGTAAGCTCTCCTTTGAAGATTGTGATCCTTTAAAAAATACAAGCAGTTGCTCACGCACCTGTAAGGGTTCACTCGTGGCAATTCAAATGGAGGATCCACTGCTTCTTGTTGTGACCAAAGTATATACTTTCCCCTTTAGCACGTGACGTTCAGTCCACCAGTCTGGACCTCCTCATGGGAGCACCAGTACTGGACCTCCTCATGGGAGCACCAGTATACTGGACCTCCTCCTCATGGGAGTACCAGTGGACCTCCTCATGGGAGCACCAGAATACTGGACCTCCTCATGGGAGCACCAGTACTGGACCTCCTCCTCATGGGAGTACCAGTACTGGACCTCCTCATGGGAGCACCAGTACTGGACCTCCTCATGGGAGCACCAGTACTGGACCTCCTCATGGGAGCACTAGTACTGGACCTCCTCATGGGAGCACCAGTACTGGACCTCCTCATGGGAGCACCAGTACTGGACCTCCTCATGGGAGCACCAGTACTGGACCTCCTCATGGGGGCACTAGTACTGGACCTCCTCATGGGAGTACCAGTATACTGGACCTCCTCCCAGTCTGGACCTCCTCATGGGAGCACCAGTACTGGACCTCCTCCTCATTGGAGCACCAGTACTGGACCTCCTCCTCATGGGAGCACCAGTGCTGGACCTCCTCATGGGAGGGCCCTTCATAAGAAGCCCCGTCTACTCTGATGCGGTCAACTAACTGAGCTCCTATGATTAGGTTCAAGAATCCTGGCAGGAGATCCTGTTTAGTTTCTAGCATACACAAGTCAGCAATGTGCTTGAAGAACTTTTAGGACCTTCACCACCCCAGCAGATTTTTCTTCGGTAGTAGTAGTACTTGAGAAATTGCACGAGATGGTTTGTAAAACAGTTGGATACCTACTAACCTAGTCAGTTCTTGGTATTTCACTGCCCTGCACTACTGACGTAGTATACTGCTTACATGTTACCAGAGTGTCCGGTCAGAATCCCGTTGCATCATCACAATTTTATCTTAAAGCACATCTCTCCCATCCACACATTGAAGCTTATTCAACCCTTGGATAAAGTGCGGCACTCCAGTGGTCATCAGGATTATACTTGGTGCTGAATCTCTCTTGCTCTTCGGCTGGTTCTTTTGCAACTTCCAAGTGTCTCTAGGCAGATCTTACGCCATTTATTTCCAGAGTTGAATTACTGTTCCATATGAAAAATTGCGATTGAAAGTACTCTCGTGTGTTGGCAGATTTTTTCATAAGTCACCTTTGTCTTCAAGTGCGTATTCCCATCAAACATGAGAATGCCAGTTCGTCGCCTTGCATCTGCACTGACACATGTGGACAAACACTCTTCAATTTCTTCTCCAATGTTGCGGAAGTCCTCCAAAATCCGACTGACCCGCTTTGACACTTTCCGTGAAAGGAAGTGCTTTTCAGCAATCATTTTTTCCCTTGCTTTCTTCATGCTCTCCTCTGAATTGCCTTCCTCTTCCTCATCACAAGTGCCTTCTCTTCGGTACTCACAGTATCTCAGATATGCCTCTGGAGCATCATATTGTGATTCAGAAGCACTTCACCATTAAGGACTTGCTCTTGGACAGCACAGAATGCATAATAAAATTGCTTGACCAATGGATTCTCCTGCTCCAAAACATTTGAAACAATGTCATAGAGTGACTTGGATAGTGTTCATCCCTGCTCTGGACACAATCCATCAAATCCATCTAATTATAGTTGCAGTCAAAGTATATTTCAGGGATGTCTTCCACAGAGTCGAGGATATTCTTCAGGGAATCATTTGCAATGCAAGTCTGGGCTCTGATGCCTTCGTCAGCTTCACTGGAAGAACTGGAGCTCTCTGGAAAGAACAAGTGGGAGGCCGAACACAAGGTGAGGTGGTGATGGAGAAGCAAATGGTGTGCTTGGATGAGCCTGCTGGTCACTGCTCTCTGGTTCACTTGATGAATGCAAAATACAGTTGTGTGCATGGGAACAAAGCCAAGTATACTGATAGCACACTTACTCTTCCCTTGCTTGCAAAGCCTTGCGTTCAGTGCCAAGCTTTCTCTTGTCACAGCTTTCAGAGCAGAAGTCTGTTACAGACAGTGTTTGTAACTATGAACAGTACTGGCTTGATTGCAACATTTGTGCTTGTAGCCTGTAACCGGACAGATCTTCTTCCAGTTCACTCATTCCTTGAAGGCAGAAGATGGAAATCTCCCAGGATTACTTTCATTGTCTTATAGAACTGGTGGCATCACTGGGTTTATCTTTTGAGAACGAGACTTCCCCTTCTTGTAGGTGTAACCACTTTCTCTAACTCACTTACGGGACGACTAAGAGAAGATTTTCTATCAAAAAAGTTTGGCCACCACGAAGGGTGTCATTCACCCCCACAAAATTTACATCTCCATTATGAGAGACCATGACCTGTTCTTACATTATGCACTAGAATAACAAAATTACCAGATTCTGGAAGATTTTTTCCCTGATGAGCTGGTAGAATGTTTCGGAGTTGGTGGGGACGAGATCTGCTAGACAAATCTTTCTGAATATTCAAACAATTTATAGCTAATCTCATACTTCCTGCAAAATCACTTTGACAATTGACTTGTCAGAGCAATTGTTTCACTGCCAAAAGGTCTGTGAATATACCTCACCCAATCCTCGCTGTTTAGCCGAGAGAGTAGTCTTGACCAGAAGCAGAAAACAGCTTTCTTCAAGGCATCAACATCATCATCATCGGAGGAGCTTGAAGAAAAGGCTACTCCTCTTCCTCTAATATGGTTGATATATATAATCCGCAGAATGCAGGAGAGGAGGGGTTAAAGTCAAAAGGAATTGACAATGTCTAATATTCCCATCGAATACCTGGACATCAAGGAGGTCTAGGGGAGAAATTTTATTGCCAAACATGCCCTGTGTGTAAGGATCTCATTGCAGCATTCGTTCGTTAGCTGTCCTGATCAACTGGTCACCTGTACTAAATGACCTGTCCTAAATGACCTGTCCTAAATGACCTGTCCTAAATGACCTGTCCTAAATGACCTGTCCTAAATAAACGGGTTTCCCATCCTATCATAAATGTGAACAAGATGCGTGGCTGTACAGCGGTCATCTCAGTCACGACAATGTCATATTGTTATGCTGACTCAGCATCATTTCAGCCAGCTGTCGACCTAAACTAAGAGAAGGTCTGTCTCAACTTTCAAACCTCTAGAGACATAGTCTAACAGTGGGAAGTAGAAGATGGCTGATGTCATCTGATATGCAAGTGAGTCTAGTACACACCACACAACTTCAACAACAGCTACTCATGACCTCATGAGGAACAGTCAAAGGCTTTCACCTTTCACCTGCTTTAAAGCCGGCACAGATTTTATGACTTTTTATTAGTGCTTAAAGTACTTTAACAAAAGCTTGTTATGGGCAGCTGGGCCAGAGGACTGGAGGAGTAGTACTTAATTAAGGATGCACAGACTCACATCAACCTGCAGTCTTATTTACATTCAAATTTGGCAGAGCTTCTTAGACATTTGGAATGATATCAAGTTGAGAAAGTTGAGAAGAGGGAATTGGTTAGGAGTCAGTTGAGAGGAGAGTGCAGGGACTCTTGGTGAAAATGATGGAGTATCTGTTGAAGGAGAAGGCTATCTCAGAGGAGGAGACCAAATGCTGTGAATCCTCCATCGTAAACTGAATTTGGCTTTGATTGTTGGCCCCTGATATGGCATAGATGTTCAAATACTTACTTTGGTTCCTTGTTGAACGAATGCTGTACATGTATGTCTGTTGATGAATGTGCCTCCATATTTATAGATTATTTAGCCAGCCATGTAAACACTTGAACTTGTGTCTTGTCTCATGATTAAGCCACCTTGGTGGAGCTGTAGTGCGAGCCTTTGTTGCCCTCACCGCTGGAGAAAGATGGTGCATATATGTAGCTAGAGATTAGCGTGATAGGATGGTCATACTAGACATTCCAAGTGCCAATGTCACTGGTGGTGTCTCCATGCAGGCCACTTCTCGCCTGTTGGTGAGTTACCCTCAACCTCAGAGAGATCAGATTCTGGACTACTTGTTCAAGGTACTGCACCACACGCACGCATGTACGCACACAGACACACCCACACTCGTCTTCATTTGAGCTTCAGCTCATGTTCTTTGTTATGTTCTTAACGCATTAATTATATTGCTTCTGGTGCCATCTTTGTTCAGCCCAACTTTGGAGCTTCTTTACAGATTCTGAAGGTGGAAATTGGCGGAGATGCTCAGAGTACAGGTGCATTCATATATAGATGCAGCGTAACTCACCACGCTCTTTGGAGAGGGGGCGTGGTCTTGCGACTGTTACAACATACACTCAGTTATCCTAACATGTTAGGAAGGGATGATATGTAGTGACTAAACTCGGCTCTAAAATGTTGAGATTTTGCTTGTGGCGCTGTTTATATTTGTTGTTGTTAATTTGTTGTTGTTATTGGTAGGTGATGGGGTGTTGTTGTTGTTCTTACGTAGATGGGACCGAGGCATCTCACATGCACGCTGCCAATGACTTGAACTTTCATCGAGGCTATGAATGGTGGCTCATGACTGAAGCAAAGAAAGTTAATAAACATCACCTTCCAATTTTTCTTTCCTTCCTTCTATTATTCCTTCCTTGCACCATTCCTTCCTTCCTAGATCCTTCCTTCCTTCCTTCTCAGATCCATCCTTCCATCCTTTCTTCCTTCTATGCACCATTCTTTATTCCTAGATCCATCCACCCTTCCATTCTTCCTTTCCTCTCTATCATTCTTTCTCTCTATCCCATTGTTCTTTCTCAATTTTTCCATTGGTATTCACATGTTGTATTATTAGAGGAATCCTGACATCAAGCTGTATGGACTTTCTTGGACTTTCCCAGCCTGGGTGAGTAGAACATTACCATGACTACCTACCTATGTACCTTGACCTCTGCCTTCTAATTTGTGACTTTCAATAAGGGCTGGGACCATATTTAGGTACACGCTGAGACAGAGAGATCTAGGGTATTTAGAAATCTAGGGTCTTGTGTTATGAGAGACCCAAATACAGCAAGGGCGCTACAAAGGCCTGAGGGTTTCTAAATACCGTAGATGTGAGGTATCCAATTTATTTATAACCTAGCAACCATACATGACAACCAACAGGAAACAATCAGAATAAATAGCTGCACGCAATAGACTTCTACTTTATTTATTGACAAAACAATCTTCCAACAAACAGCAAACTTGGAAGAAGTACAGGAAACGTCCTCTGACCCTAGCTCCGCACTAACTCGACTACCGCAGGAAATATCTAACAACCCCTCCCCAACTAGCTCTCCCCACTAGTCGCTTTGCTCCAGCTAAGCGACTAAGAAGTAGCTAAAGATGGAACTGAATGAATGCCCAACAAAACTAGAGGCATATGTTGTGCTGGAACTTGGAATTTCCTAGCAGCTGTACCACCAATGTGATGGAACCTTGACTAGAACTAATTGTAATACTGGTATAGCCACTGCAATGTGATGGAACCTTGACTGGAACTAATTGCAATACTGGTATAGCAAACATTTAAACTTCTGACAGGGGAAATTCTGACAGGGGAAAAGAAAATAATAATAATAATAATAATAATTAAAATATCCTAGGGGGTGGGATCTATTGTGCCCAGGAAGGTGGACTCTACATGAAGAGGCCCTCTACATGGGACAATGTGTAACCTGTAACTGACCAATGAAATTACTCCATTCTGACTAGCTAGGTTCTATCAAATTCACCTGTGTGCTACATTGTACCTGTGGGCAGGAACATTCATGGCTGTGTGTGCAGGGAACATTCATGGCTGTGTGTGCCGGGAACATTCATGGCTGTGTGGGCAGGAACATTCATGGCTGTGTGTGCAGGGAACATTCATGGCTGTGTGTGCCGGGAACATTCATGGCTGTGTGGGCAGGGCACATTCATGGCTGTGTGTGCAGGGAACATTCATGGCTGTGTGCAGGGAACATTCATGGCTGTGTGTGCAGGGAACATTCATGGCTGTGTGTGCAGGGAACATTCATGGCTGTGTGTGCAGGGAACATTCATGGCTGTGTGTGCAGGGAACATTCATGGCTGTGTGTGCAGGGCACATTCATGGCTGTGTGTGCAGGGAACATTCATGGCTGTGTGTGCAGGGCACATTCATGGCTGTGTGGGCAGGGAACATTCATGGCTGTGTGTGCAGGGAACATTCATGGCTGTGTGTGCAGGGAACATTCATGGCTGTGTGTGCAGGGAACATTCATGGCTGTGTGTGCAGGGAACATTCATGGCTGTGTGTGCAGGGAACATTCATGGCTGTGTGTGCAGAGAACATTCATGGCTGTGTGTGCAGGGAGCATTTATGGCTGTGTGTGCAGGGATCATTCATGGCTGTGTGTGCAGGGCACATTCATGGCTGTGTGTGCAGGGAGCATTCATGGCTGTGTGTGCAGGGAACATTCATGGCTGTGTGTGCAGGGCACATTCATGGCTGTGTGGGCAGGGAACATTCATGGCTGTGTGTGCAGGGAACATTCATGGCTGTGTGTGCATGGCACATTCATGGCTGTGTGGGCAGGGAACATTCATGGTTGTGTGTGCAGGGAACATTCATGGCTGTGTGTGCAGGGAACATTCATGGCTGTGTGTGCAGGGAACATTCATGGCTGTGTGTGCAGAGAACATTCATGGCTGTGTGTGCAGGGAGCATTTATGGCTGTGTGTGCAGGGATCATTCATGGCTGTGTGTGCAGGGATCATTCATGGCTGTGTGTGCAGGGAACATTCATGGCTGTGTGTGCAGGGCACATTCATGGCTGTGTGGGCAGGGAACATTCATGGCTGTGTGTGCAGAGAACATTCATGGCTGTGTGTGCAGGGAACATTCATGGCTGTGTGGGCAGGGAACATTCATGGCTGTGTGGGCAGGGAACATTCATGGCTGTGTGTGCAGGGAACATTCATGGCTGTGTGTGCAGGGAACATTCATGGCTGTGTGTGCAGAGAACATTCATGGCTGTGTGTGCAGGGAGCATTCATGGCTGTGTGTGCAGGGAACATTCATGGCTGTGTGTGCAGGGATCATTCATGGCTGTGTGTGCAGGGAACATTCATGGCTGTGTGTGCAGGGAACATTCATGGCTGTGTGTGCAGGGCACATTCATGGCTGTGTGTGCAGGGAACATTCATGGCTGTGTGTGCAGGGAACATTCATGGCTGTGTGTGCAGGGAACATTCATGGCTGTGTGCAGGGAACAGTCATGGCTGTGTGCATCATGGCTGTGTGTGCATGACCACACAGTATGTTGGACTAGTGCATTATTTTCTCAATACTTAAATCTAGAAATTTTCAATTTGAACTTCAGAAAAACATTTATTATAAAGATATCAACATGCACTTACTAATTTTACACTGCTGTGATAATTGTGCAGTGATGGAAGTGCCCGGGACCTAGTTATAGAGGCAGTCTCTATATGGGCAATGACTTTAAGATGTATAAAATATCCCTCCAGGTTGGGAAGGGTTCGGGCAGTCCTTACACGTACCCTGAGACCACAGCTGGCTACATCATCATGTGGATCCTGGGAGCCAGAGATACCTACCACCTTGACATTGATTACATAGGAGTAAGTCCCTGCTCGTTAGGTCTGTTCTCTGTCTTGATGATTCCACCATGCAGATCTGGAATGAGAGGGACTATAATGCCACTTACATCAAGGTGAGGGTTTAGTGGAGGTCGTTGCTGCGCTTGTCGAGGATTATATTATTTGTCCTATTAATTTCAAGTGCCTTTTTGTTTCTTGTTGTCTTGTTTGTTGCTATTTGTTGTTGTTGTTGTCTTGTTTTTGTTTTGTTTGTTTTTGTTGTTGTTGTTTTGTGGGAGTAGGTGCTGAGGAAAGCTCTGGATATGAATAATCTTGGACATGTCCAGATAGTGGCAGCAGATGGAAGCTTTGGTAAGATCTCTGCTAATGTGCTGGTGGACCCTGACCTCAACAAAGCAGTTGCTATATTAGGGTAAGGAGTGCAGCGAGTGTGTCTTCAATTTCCTAACATTATTAGAAATATGAACTAGTGGAAAATCTCAATGATGGACGAGTGCCCCATCTTTAAATATGGACGGGAGACTTGTCCCAAGTATGAACTGGTTATATCCTAAATACAAACAATCTTGTGTGTGTATGTGCACGTGCATTAAAGGAAATGGTCATCACGTTCCCTCTCTGGACTGCTCTGTGATGTGTGTGTATGTGCACGTGCATTAAAGGAAATGGTCATCACGTTCCCTCTCTGGACTGCTCTGTGACGAGGTGTTGCAAAGACGTGTGCCAACTACTAACATATGTAGTGTAGAGCCTCACTTCATCCCTTCTCTTTCTAGGTCCTCACAGCAGGTGGTGTGCCCACACGTACTGGCAGTCTGTCTGCATGCTCTTCTTTCTTTTGATCTACTGTTCCAACCTCTCCACTCCATCAGCATGCCCCTCCCCCACCATCAGCATGCCTCTCCCCCACCATCAGTGTGCCTCTCCCCCACCATCAGTGTGCCTCTCCCCCACCATCAGCATGTCCATCAGCATGCCCCTCCCCCACCATCAGCATGCCCCTCCCCTCCATCAGCATGCCACTCCCCCACCATCAGCATGCCACTCCCCTCCATCAGCCTCCATCAATGCCCCTCCCACCATCAGCATGCCCCTCCCCTCCATCAGCATGACCCTCCCCCCCATCAGCGTGGCCCTCTCCATCTTTACTTCTCCTTCTGCTTGTGTCCCTGCTGTCCCTCGTCATGGAGTCAGACTCTAGGACACGCCTCCTTAGCCGGCTTGGTAAGGTGATTCAACTCAGTACATAATGGTTTCTAATAATTGATTGGCAAGCAAAGGGATCCTCAGTGGGTGGAGTCTGATGGGAAACTTGGTATTGCCATGCCTGGCTTATGTGCCCATGCATGTACATGCACCTGGCTTATGTACCTATGCACGTACATGCACCTGGCTTATGTACCTATGCACGTACATGCACCTGGCTTATGTACCTATGCACGTACATGTACCTGGCTTATGTACCTATGCACGTACATGCACCTGGCTTATGTACCTATGCACGTACATGTACCTGGCTTATGTACCTATGCACGTACATGCACCTGGCTTATGTACCTATGCACGTACATGCACCTGGCTTATGTACCTATGCACGTATATGCACCTGGCTTATGTACCTATGCACGTACATGCACCTGGCTTATGTACCTATGCACCGTACATGCACCTGACTTATGTGCACCTGGCTTATGTACCTATGCACGTTCATGCAACTGGCTTATGTACACATGCACGTACATGCACCTGGCTTATGTACCTATGCACGTACATGCACCTGGCTTATGTACCTATGCACGTACATGCACCTGGCTTATGTGCCTATGCACGTACATGCACCTGGCTTATCTACCTATGCACGTACATGTACCTGGCTTATGTACCTATGCACGTACATGCACCTGGCTTATGTGCCTATGCACGTACATGCACCTGGCTTATGTACCTATGCACGTACATGCACCTGGCTTATGTACCTATGCACGTACATGCACCTGGCTTATGTACCTATGCACGTACATGCACCTGGCTTATGTACCTATGCACGTACATGCACCTGGCTTATCTACCTATGCACGTACATGCACCTGGCTTATGTACCTATGCACCGTACATGCATCTGGCTTATGTACCTATGCACGTACATGCACCTGGCTTATGTACCTATGCACGTACATGCACCTGGCTTATCTACCTATGCACCGTACATGCATCTGGCTTATGTACCTATGCACGTACATGCACCTGGCTTATGTACCTATGCACGTACATGCACCTGACTTATGTACCTATGCACGTACATGCACCTGACTTATGTACCTATGCACGTACATGCACCTGGCTTATGTACCTATGCACGTACATGCACCTGGCTTATGTACCTATGCACGTACATGCACCTGGCTTATGTACCTATGCACGTACATGCACCTGGCTTATGTACCTATGCACGTACATGCACCTGGCTTATGTACCTATGCACGTACATGCACCTGGCTTATGTACCTATGCATGTACATGCACCTGGCTTATGTACCTATGCATGTACATGCACCTGGCTTATGTACCTATGCACGCACATGCACCTGGCTTATGTACCTATGCACGTACATGCACCTGGCTGATGTACCTATGCACGTACATGCACCTGGCTTATGTACCTATGCACGTACATGCACTTGGCTTATGTACCTATGCACGTACATGCACCTGGCTTATGTACCTATGCACGTACATGCACCTGGCTTATGTACCCATGCACGTACATGCAACTGGCTTATGTACCTATGCACGTACATGTACCTGGCTTATGTACCTATGCACGTACATGCACCTGGCTTATGTACCTATGCACGTACATGCACCTGGCTTATGTACCTATGCACGTACATGCACCTGGCTTATGTACCTATGCACGTACATGCACCTGGCTTATGTACCTATGAACGTACATGCACCTGGCTTATATACACATGCACGTACATGCAACTGGCTTATGTACCTATGCACGTACATGCACCTGGCTTATGTACCCATGCACGTACATGCACCTGGCTTATGTACCTATGCACGTACATGTACCTGGCTTATGCACCTATGCACGTACATGCACCTGGCTTATGTACCTATGCACGTACATGTACCTGGCTTATGTACCTATGCACGTACATGCACCTGGCTTATGTACCTATGCACGTACATGCACCTGGCTTATGTACCTATGCACGTGATGGAGGGCATAGTCGCTCAGTATCAACATGCTCTAGCTTAGGAAAGGATGGAGGGCATAGTTGCTCAGTATCAACATGCTCTAGCTTAGGAAAGGATGGAGGGCATAGTTGCTCAGTATCAACATGCTCTAGCTTAGGAAAGGATGGAGGGTATAGTTACTCAGTATCAACATGCTCTAGCTTAGGAAAGGATGGAGGGTATAGTTACTCAGTATCAACATGCTCTAGCTTAGGAAAGGATGGTGGGCATAGTTGCTCAGTATCAACATGCTCTAGCTAAGGAAAGGATGGAGGGCATAGTCGCTCAGTATCAACATGCTCTAGCTTAGGAAAGGATGGTAGGCATAGTTGCTCAGTATCAACATGCTCTAGCTTTTTGCTTTCTCTTTGCTTGCCCTGCATTCATTACTGGTAGATATGCCCAGAGTTTAAAGTTCTTGCCCACCGTAACTCTAACACTGACTAGAGTTATAGTGCAAGGCCAGAGCTCTCCTTGGCTATCTGGGACGTGTGTGGACATCTCGGGAATTGTCCCGGCACCACTGGATCCCCCTGGTAATCAATATTGGTGCAGCTCACCTATTAGATGATTTCAGTGCTAAATGTCATCAGCGTATGTGTGTGTGTGTGTGTTATCATTTGACAGGCTAAAGTAATGCATAATGAACTAAATTTGCAGTATTCTATTATTGCTGGTGTGTTTCCCCTTTCCCTTCATTCTCCCTTTCCCTTCATTCTTAAGTGCTCACTACCCGGGAACAGTTAGCGACATAACCGCCATGATATCTGGGAAGCAGCTGTGGGCATCTGAGGATTACAGCACCTTCAACGATGATGTGGGGGCTGGCTGCTGGGCAAGGGTAAGTCCCTGTGCTCATTATTTAAACATGACTCACCAGTGCTGTTTCAATGCTATGGCTGTCTAGATCCTCAACCAGAATTATGTGAATGGCCACATAACAAGGTATGTGATATGATAGGCCATGTGAGGTGGGCCTGGTATGTGAGGTGGGCCTGGTATGTGAGGTGGGCCTGGTATGTGAGGTGGGCCTTGTATGTGAGGTAGGCCTGGTATGTGAGGTGGGCCTTGTATGTGAGGTAGGCCTGGTATGTGAGGTGGGACTGGTATGTGAGGTGGGACTGGTATGTGAGGTGGGACTGGTATGTGAGGTGGGCCTGGTTGTGAGGTCGGCCTGGTATGTGAGGTGGGCCTGGGCCTGGTATGTGAGGTGGGCCTTGTATGTGAGGTAGGCCTGGTATGTGAGGTGGGCCTGGTATGTGAGGTGGGACTGGTATGTGAGGTGGGCCTGGTTGTGAGGTCGGCCTGGTATGTGAGGTGGGCCTGGGCCTGGTATGTGAGGTGGGCCTTGTATGTGAGGTAGGCCTGGTATGTGAGGTGGGCCTGATATGTGAGGTGGGCCTGGTATGTGAGGTGGGCCTGGTATGTGAGGTGGGCCTGGTTGTGAGGTCGGCCTGGTATGTGAGGTGGGCCTGGTATGTGAGGTGGGCCTGGTATGTGAGGTGGGCCTGGTATGTGAGGTGGGCCTGGTTGTGAGGTGGGCCTGGTATGTGAGGTGGGCCTGGTATGTGAGGTGGGCCTGGTATGTGGGACTGCCTAATAAGGTATCATGTGTAGATTCTGGATTTAATTTGCCTGGGATGTCCTAAATGTGTTTGTTTGATTTTGATTACAGCACCATCTCTTGGAACCTGATCGCCAGCTACTATGATGGTCTTCCTTTCTTCAGAGATGGACTGATGACGGCTGTTGAGCCATGGTCTGGGCACTATGTGGACAATGGTCCTCTATGGGTAACAGGTAGGAGATGATGATCAAGATGGAGGTGGTGTTGACTCCTCCCTCTCTCTCCTCCCTCTCCTCTTACCTCTTCCTCCGCTATGTGCATGCACGTCCTCTCCTGGCCAATCTCTTCCCTCTGCTCTGCTCTTATCTCTTCCTCCTCCATGATGAGTGAGCACATTTGTCTCTCCGACTCTCTGCAGCTCACACCACTCAGTTCACACGGCTGGGTATGAACTACCTGAAGCATGGCAATGGCGTAGGTCATCTCAGCCAGGGAGGCAGCTATGTCACTTTCTTCGACACCCGAAACTACAACTTCACCATCGTGATTGAAACAATGGTGGGTTCTGTGCAGCGTCCCTCAGGGCGTTTGTCACCCCTAGTAGTCTGGTGGGGGGGGGGGGGGCTGGGACAATTATAGCTACTGTTGACTGCACCCATGCACACCACGTTGTCTACTACACAATTATAGCTAATATAGGGAGTGCCACCTCACCCCCTGACTAGTGCAGAATACAGGGGAAACTAATATAGGGAGTGCCACCTGACCCCCTGACTAGTGCAGAATACAGGGGAAACTAAATAGGGAGTACCACCTCACCCCCTGACTAGTGCAGAATACAGGGGAAACTAATATAGGGAGTGCCACCTCGCCCCCTGACTAGTGCAGAATACAGGGGAAACTAATATAGGGAGTGCCACCTCACCCCCTGACTAGTGCAGAATACAGGGGAAACTAATATAGGGAGAGCCACCTCACCCCCTGACTAGTGCAGAATACAGGGGAAACTAATATAGGGAGTGCCACCTCACCCCCTGACTAGTGCAGAATACAGGGGAAACTAATATAGGGAGTACCACCTCACCCCCTGACTAGTGTAGAATACAGGGGAAACTAATATAGGGAGTGCCACCTCACCCCCTGACTAGTGCAGAATACAGGGGAAACTAATATAGGGAGTGCCACCTCACCCCCTGACTAGTGCAGAATACAGGGGAAACTAATATAGGGAGTGCCACCTCACCCCCTGACTAGTGCAGAATACAGGGGAAACTAATATAGGGAGTGCCACCTCACCCCCTGACTAGTGCAGAATACAGGGGAAACTAATATAGGGAGTGCCACCTCACCCCCTGACTAGTGCAGAATACAGGGGAAACTAATATAGGGAGTGCCACCTCACCCCCTGACTAGTGCAGAATACAGGGGAAACTAATATAGGGAGTGCCACCTCACCCCCTGACTAGTGCAGAATACAGGGGAAACTAATATAGGGAGTGCCACCTCACCCCCTGACTAGTGCAGAATACAGGGGAAACTAATATAGGGAGTGCCACCTCACCCCCTGACTAGTGCAGAATACAGGGGAAACTAATATAGGGAGTGCCACCTCACCCCCTGACTAGTGCAGAATACAGGGGAAACTAATATAGGGAGTGCCACCTCACCCCCTGACTAGTGCAGAATACAGGGGAAACTAATATAGGGAGTGCCACCTCACCCCCTGACTAGTGCAGAATACAGGGGAAACTAATATAGGGAGTGCCACCTCACCCCCTGACTAGTTCAGAATACAAGGGAAACTAATATAGGGAGTGCCACCTCACCCCCTGACTAGTGCAGAATACAGGGGAAACTAATATAGGGAGTGCCACCTCACCCCCTGACTAGTGCAGAATACAGGGGAAACTAATATAGGGAGTGCCACCTCACCCCCTGACTAGTGCACAATACAGGGGAAACTAATATAGGAAGTGCCACCTCACCCCCTGACTAGTGCAGAATACAGGGGAAACTAATATAGGGAGTGCCACCTCACCCCCTGACTAGTGCAGAATACAGGGGAAACTAATATAGGGAGTGCCACCTCACCCCCTGACTAGTGCAGAATACAGGGGAAACTAATATAGGGAGTGCCACCTCACCCCCTGACTAGTTCAGAATACAGGGGAAACTAATATAGGGAGTGCCACCTCACCCCCTGACTAGTGCAGAATACAGGGGAAACTAATATAGGGAGTGCCACCTCACCCCCTGACTAGTGCACAATACAGGGGAAACTAATATAGGGAGTGCCACCTCACCCCCTGACTAGTGCAGAATACAGGGGAAACTAATATAGGGAGTGCCACCTCACCCCCTGACTAGTGCACAATACAGGGGAAACTAATATAGGAAGTGCCACCTCACCCCCTGACTAGTGCAGAATACAGGGGAAACTAATATAGGGAGTGCCACCTCACCCCCTGACTAGTGCAGAATACAGGGGAAACTAATATAGGGAGTGCCACCTCACCCCCTGACTAGTGCAGAATACAGGGGAAACTAATATAGGGAATGTTACCTCACCCCCTGACTAGTGCAGAATACAGGGGAAACTAATATAGGGAGTGCCACCTCACCCCCTGACTAGTGTAGAATACAGGGGAAACTAATATAGGGAGTGCCACCTCACCCCCTGACTAGTGCAGAATACAGGGGAAACTAATATAGGGAGTACCACCTCACCCCCTGACTAGTGCAGAATACAGGGAAAACTAATATAGGGAGTGCCACCTCACCCCCTGACTAGTGCAGAATACAGGGGAAACTAATATAGGGAGTGCCACCTCACCCCCTGACTAGTGCAGAATACAGGGGAAACTAATATAGGGAGTGCCACCTCACCCCCTGACTAGTGCAGAATACAGGGGAAACTAATATAGGGAGTGCCACCTCACCCCCTGACTAGTGCAGAATACAGGGGAAACTAATATAGGGAGTGCCACCTCGCCCCCTGACTAGTGCAGAATACATGGGAAACTAATATAGGGAGAGCCACCTCACCCCCTGACTAGTGCAGAATACAGGGGAAACTAATATAGGGAGTGCCACCTCACCCCCTGACTAGTGCACAATACAGGGGAAACTAATATAGGAAGTGCCACCTCACCCCCTGACTAGTGCAGAATACAGGGGAAACTAATATAGGGAGTGCCACCTCACCCCCTGACTAGTGCAGAATACAGGGGAAACTAATATAGGGAGTGCCACCTCACCCCCTGACTAGTGCAGAATACAGGGGAAACTAATATAGGGAGTGCCACCTCACCCCCTGACTAGTGCAGAATACAGGGGAAACTAATATAGGGAGTGCCACCTCACCCCCTGACTAGTGCAGAATACAGGGGAAACTAATATAGGGAGTGCCACCTCACCCCCTGACTAGTGCAGAATACAGGGGAAACTAATATAGGGAGTGCCACCTCACCCCCTGACTAGTGCAGAATACAGGGGAAACTAATATAGGGAGTGCCACCTCACCCCCTGACTAGTGCAGAATACAGGGGAAACTAATATAGGGAGTGCCACCTCACCCCCTGACTAGTGCAGAATACAGGGGAAACTAATATAGGGAGTGCCACCTCACCCCCTGACTAGTGCAGAATACAGGGGAAACTAATATAGGGAGTGCCACCTCACCCCCTGACTGACTAGTGCAGAATACAGGGGAAACTAATATAGGGAGTGCCCTTCACCCCCTGACTAGTGCAGAATACAGGGGAAACTAATATAGGGAGTGCCACCTCACCCCCTGACTGACTAGTGCAGAATACAGGGGAAACTAATATAGGGAGTGCCACCTCACCCCCTGACTAGTGCAGAATACAGGGGAAACTAATATAGGGAGTGCCACCTCACCCCCTGACTAGTGCAGAATACAGGGGAAACTAATATAGGGAGTGCCACCTCACCCCCTGACTAGTGCAGAATACAGGGGAAACTAATATAGGGAGTGCCACCTCACCCCCTGACTAGTGCAGAATACAGGGGAAACTAATATAGGGAGTGCCACCTCACCCCCTGACTAGTGCAGAATACAGGGGAAACTAATATAGGGAGTGCTACCTCACCCCCTGACTAGTGCAGAATACAGGGGAAACTAATATAGGGAGTGCCACCTCACCCCCTGACTAGTGCAGAATACAGGGGAAACTAATATAGGGAGTGCCACCTCACCCCCTGACTAGTGCAGAATACAGGGGAAACTAATATAGGGAGTGCCACCTCACCCCCTGACTAGTGCAGAATACAGGGAAACTAATATAGGGAGTGCCACCTCACCCCCTGACTAGTGCAGAATACAGGGGAAACTAATATAGGGAGTGCCACCTCACCCCCTGACTAGTGCAGAATACAGGGGAAACTAATATAGGGAGTGCCACCTCACCCCCTGACTAGTGCAGAATACAGGGGAAACTAATATAGGGAGTGCCACCTCACCCCCTGACTAGTGCAGAATACAGGGGAAACTAATATAGGGAGTACCACCTCACCCCCTGACTAGTGCAGAATACAGGGGAAACTAATATAGGGAGTGCCACCTCACCCCCTGACTAGTGCAGAATACAGGGGAAACTAATATAGGGAGTGCCACCTCACCCCCTGACTAGTGCAGAATACAGGGGAAACTAATATAGGGAGTCCCCCTGACTAGTGCAGAATACAGGGGAAACTAATATAGGGAGTACTACCTCACCCCCTGACTAGTGCAGAATACAGGGGGAACTAATATAGGGAGTGCCACCTCACCCCCTGACTAGTGCAGAATACAGGGGAAACTAATATAGGGAGTGCCACCTCACCCCCTGACTAGTGCAGAATACAGGGGAAACTAATATAGGGAGTGCCACCTCACCCCCTGACTAGTGCAGAATACAGGGGAAACTAATATAGGGAGTGCCACCTCACCCCCTGACTAGTGCAGAATACAGGGGAAACTAATATAGGGAGTGCCACCTCACCCCCTGACTAGTGCAGAATACAGGGGAAACTAATATAGGGAGTGTTACCTCACCCCCTGACTAGTGCAGAATACAGGGGAAACTAATATAGGGAGTGCCACCTCACCCCCTGACTAGTGCAGAATACAGGGGAAACTAATATAGGGAGTGCCACCTCACCCCCTGACTAGTGCAGAATACAGGGGAAACTAATATAGGGAGTGCCACCTCACCCCCTGACTAGTGCAGAATACAGGGGAAACTAATATAGGGAGTGCAACCTCACCCCCTGACTAGTGCAGAATACAGGGGAAACTAATATAGGGAGTGCAACCTCACCCCCTGACTAGTGCAGAATACAGGGGAAACTAATATAGGGAGTGCCACCTCACCCCCTGACTAGTGCAGAATACAGGGGAAACTAATATAGGAAGTGCCACCTCACCCCCTGACTAGTGCAGAATACAGGGGAAACTAATATAGGGAGTGCCACCTCACCCCCTGACTAGTGCAGAATACAGGGGAAACTAATATAGGGAGTGCCACCTCACCCCCTGACTAGTGCAGAATACAGGGGAAACTAATATAGGAAGTGCCACCTCACCCCCTGACTAGTGCAGAATACAGGGGAAACTAATATAGGGAGTGCCACCTCACCCCCTGACTAGTGCAGAATACAGGGGAAACTAATATAGGGAGTGCCACCTCACCCCCTGACTAGTGCAGAATACAGAGGAAACTAATATAGGGAGTGCCACCTCACCCCCTGACTAGTGCAGAATACAGGGGGAACTAATATAGGGAGTGCCACCTCACCCCCTGACTAGTGCAGAATACAGGGGAAACTAATATAGGGAGCGCCACCTCACCCCCTGACTAGTGCAGAATACAGGGGAAACTAATATAGGGAGTGCCACCTCACCCCCTGACTAGTGCCGAATACAGGGGAAACTAATATAGGGAGTGCCACCTCACCCCCTGACTAGTGCAGAATACAGGGGAAACTAATATAGGGAGTGCCACCTCACCCCCTGACTAGTGCAGAATACAGGGGAAACTAATATAGGGAGTGCCACCTCACCCCCTGACTAGTGCAGAATACAGGGGAAACTAATATAGGGAGTGCCACCTCACCCCCTGACTAGTGCAGAATACAGGGGAAACTAATATAGGGAGTGCCACCTCACCCCCTGACTAGTGCAGAATACAGGGGAAACTAATATAGGGAGTACCACCTCACCCCCTGACTAGTGCAGAATACAGGGGAAACTAATATAGGGAGTGCCACCTCACCCCCTGACTAGTGCAGAATACAGGGGAAACTAATATAGGGAGTGCCACCTCACCCCCTGACTAGTGCAGAATACAGGGGAAACTAATATAGGGAGTGCAACCTCACCCCCTGACTAGTGCAGAATACAGGGGAAACTAATATAGGGAGTGCAACCTCACCCCCTGACTAGTGCAGAATACAGGGGAAACTAATATAGGGAGTGCCACCTCACCCCCTGACTAGTGCAGAATACAGGGGAAACTAATATAGGAAGTGCCACCTCACCCCCTGACTAGTGCAGAATACAATATAGGGAGTGCCACCTCACCCCCTGACTAGTGCAGAATACAGGGGAAACTAATATAGGAAGTGCCACCTCACCCCCTGACTAGTGCAGAATACAGGGGAAACTAATATAGGGTGCCCCCTGACTAGTGCTGAATACAGGGGAAACTAATATAGGGAGTGCCACCTCACCCCCTGACTAGTGCAGAATACAGGGGAAACTAATATAGGGAGTACCACCTCACCCCCTGACTAGTGCAGAATACAGGGGAAACTAATATAGGGAGTGCCACCTCACCCCCTGACTAGTGCAGAATACAGGGGAAACTAATATAGGGAGTGCCACCTCACCCCCTGACTAGTGCAGAATACAGGGGAAACTAATATAGGGAGTGCCACCTCGCCCCCTGACTAGTGCAGAATACAGGGGAAACTAATATAGGGAATGTTACCTCACCCCCTGACTAGTGCAGAATACAGGGGAAACTAATATAGGGAGTGTTACCTCACCCCCTGACTAGTGCAGAATACAGGGGAAACTAATATAGGGAGTGCCACCTCACCCCCTGACTAGTGCAGAATACAGGGGAAACTAATATAGGGAGTGCCATCTCACCCCCTGACTAGTGCAGAATACAGGGGAAACTAATATAGGGAGTACCTCACCCCCTGACTAGTGCAGAATACAGGGGAAACTAATATAGGGAGTACTACCTCACCCCCTGACTAGTGCAGAATACAGGGGAAACTAATATAGGGAGTGCCACCTCACCCCCTGACTAGTGCAGAATACAGGGGAAACTAATATAGGGAGTGTTACCTCACCCCCTGACTAGTGCAGAATACAGGGGAAACTAATATAGGGAGTACTACCTCACCCCCTGACTAGTGCAGAATACAGGGGAAACTAATATAGGGAGTGCCACCTCACCCCCTGACTAGTGCAGAATACAGGGGAAACTAATATAGGGAGTGCCACCTCACCCCCTGACTAGTGCAGAATACAGGGGAAACTAATATAGGGAGTGTTACCTCACCCCCTGACTAGTGCACAATACAGGGGAAACTAATATAGGGAGTGTTACCTCACCCCCTGACTAGTGCAGAATACAGGGGAAACTAATATAGGGAGTGCCACCTCACCCCCTGACTAGTGCAGAATACAGGGGAAACTAATATAGGGAGTGCCACCTCACCCCCTGACTAGTGCAGAATACAGGGGAAACTAATATAGGGAGTGCCATCTCACCCCCTGACTAGTGCAGAATACAGGGGAAACTAATATAGGGAGTGCCACCTCACCCCCTGACTAGTGCAGAATACAGGGGAAACTAATATAGGGAGTGCCACCTCACCCCCTGACTAGTGCAGAATACAGGGGAAACTAATATAGGGAGTGCCACCTCACCCCCTGACTAGTGCAGAATACAGGGGAAACTAATATAGGGAGTGCCACCTCACCCCCTGACTAGTGCAGAATACAGGGGAAACTAATATAGGGAGTGCCACCTCACCCCCTGACTAGTGCAGAATACAGGGGAACTAATATAGGGAGTGCCACCTCACCCCCTGACTAGTGCAGAATACAGGGGAAACTAATATAGGGAGTACTACCTCACCCCCTGACTAGTGCAGAATACAGGGGAAACTAATATAGGGAGTGCCACCTCACCCCCTGACTAGTGCAGAATACAGGGGAAACTAATATAGGGAGTGCTACCTCACCCCCTGACTAGTGCAGAATACAGGGGAAACTAATATAGGGAGTGCCACCTCACCCCCTGACTAGTGCAGAATACAGGGGAAACTAATATAGGGAGTGCCACCTCACCCCCTGACTAGTGCAGAATACAGGGGAAACTAATATAGGGAGTGCCACCTCACCCCCTGACTAGTGCTGAATACAGGGGGGACTAATATAGGGAGTGTTACCTCACCCCCTGACTAGTGCAGAATACAGGGGAAACTAATATAGGGAGTGCCACCTCACCCCCTGACTAGTGCAGAATACAGGGGAAACTAATATAGGGAGTGCCACCTCACCCCCTGACTCCTGACTAGTGCAGAATACAGGGGAAACTAATATAGGGAGTGCCACCTCACCCCCTGACTAGTGCAGAATACAGGGGAAACTAATATAGGGAGTACCACCTCACCCCCTGACTAGTGCAGAATACAGGGGAAACTAATATTCACCCCCTGACTAGTGCAGAATACAGGGGAAACTAATATAGGGAGTGCCACCTCACCCCCTGACTAGTGCAGAATACAGGGGAAACTAATATAGGGAGTGCCACCTCACCCCCTGACTAGTGCAGAATACAGGGGAAACTAATATTGGGAGTGCTACCTCACCCCCTGACTAGTGCAGAATACAGGGGAAACTAATATAGGGAGTGCCACCTCACCCCCTGACTAGTGCAGAATACAGGGGAAACTAATATAGGGAGTGTTCCCTCGCCCCCTGACTAGTGCAGAATACAGGGGAAACTAATATAGGGAGTGCAACCTCACCCCCTGACTAGTGCAGAATACAGGGGAAACTAATATAGGGAGTGCCACCTCACCCCCTGACTAGTGCAGAATACAGGGGAAACTAATATAGGGAGTGCCACCTCACCCCCTGATTAGTGCAGAATACAGGGGAAACTAATATAGGGAGTGCCACCTGACCCCCTGACTAGTGCAGAATACAGGGGAAACTAATATAGGGAGTGCCACCTCACCCCCTGACTAGTGCAGAATACAGGGGAAACTAATATAGGGAGTGCCACCTCGCCCCCTGACTAGTGCAGAATACAGGGGAAACTAATATAGGGAGTGCCACCTCACCCCCTGACTAGTGCAGAATACAGGGGAAACTAATATAGGGAGAGCCACCTCACCCCCTGACTAGTGCAGAATACAGGGGAAACTAATATAGGGAGTGCCACCTCACCCCCTGACTAGTGCAGAATACAGGGGAAACTAATATAGGGAGTGCCACCTCACCCCCTGACTAGTGCAGAATACAGGGGAAACTAATATAGGGAGTGCCACCTCACCCCCTGACTAGTGCAGAATACAGGGGAAACTAATATAGGGAGTGCCACCTCACCCCCTGACTAGTGCAGAATACAGGGGAAACTAATATAGGGAGTGCCACCTCACCCCCTGACTAGTGCAGAATACAGGGGAAACTAATATAGGGAGTGCCACCTCACCCCCTGACTAGTGCAGAATACAGGGGAAACTAATATAGGGAGTGCCACCTCACCCCCTGACTAGTGCAGAATACAGGGGAAACTAATATAGGGAGTGCCACCTCACCCCCTGACTAGTGCAGAATACAGGGGAAACTAATATAGGGAGTGCCACCTCACCCCCTGACTAGTGCAGAATACAGGGAAACTAATATAGGGAGTGCCACCTCACCCCCTGACTAGTGCAGAATACAGGGGAAACTAATATAGGGAGTGCCACCTCACCCCCTGACTAGTGCAGAATACAGGGGAAACTAATATAGGGAGTGCCACCTCACCCCCTGACTAGTGCAGAATACAGGGGAAACTAATATAGGGAGTGCCACCTCACCCCCTGACTAGTGCAGAATACAGGGGAAACTAATATAGGGAGTGCCACCTCACCCCCTGACTAGTGCAGAATACAGGGGAAACTAATATAGGGAGTGTTACCTCACCCCCTGACTAGTGCACAATACAGGGGAAACTAATATAGGGAGTGTTACCTCACCCCCTGACTAGTGCAGAATACAGGGGAAACTAATATAGGGAGTACTACCTCACCCCCTGACTAGTGCAGAATACAGGGGAAACTAATATAGGGAGTGCCACCTCACCCCCTGACTAGTGCAGAATACAGGGGAAACTAATATAGGGAGTGCCACCTCACCCCCTGACTAGTGCAGAATACAGGGGAAACTAATATAGGGAGTGCCACCTCACCCCCTGACTAGTGCAGAATACAGGGGAAACTAATATAGGGAGTGCCACCTCACCCCCTGACTAGTGCAGAATACAGGGGAAACTAATATAGGGAGTGCCACCTCACCCCCTGACTAGTGCAGAATACAGGGGAAACTAATATAGGGAGTGCCACCTCACCCCCTGACTAGTGCAGAATACAGGGGAAACTAATATAGGGAGTGCCACCTCACCCCCTGACTAGTGCAGAATACAGGGGAACTAATATAGGGAGTGCCACCTCACCCCCTGACTAGTGCAGAATACAGGGGAAACTAATATAGGGAGTACTACCTCACCCCCTGACTAGTGCAGAATACAGGGGAAACTAATATAGGGAGTGCCACCTCACCCCCTGACTAGTGCAGAATACAGGGGAAACTAATATAGGGAGTGCCACCTCACCCCCTGACTAGTGCAGAATACAGGGGAAACTAATATAGGGAGTGCCACCTCACCCCCTGACTAGTGCAGAATACAGGGGAAACTAATATAGGGAGTGCCACCTCACCCCCTGACTAGTGCAGAATACAGGGGAAACTAATATAGGGAGTGCCACCTCACCCCCTGACTAGTGCTGAATACAGGGGGGACTAATATAGGGAGTGTTACCTCACCCCCTGACTAGTGCAGAATACAGGGGAAACTAATATAGGGAGTGCCACCTCACCCCCTGACTAGTGCAGAATACAGGGGAAACTAATATAGGGAGTGCCACCTCACCCCCTGACTAGTGCAGAATACAGGGGAAACTAATATAGGGAGTGCCACCTCACCCCCTGACTAGTGCAGAATACAGGGGAAACTAATATAGGGAGTACCACCTCACCCCCTGACTAGTGCAGAATACAGGGGAAACTAATATTCACCCCCTGACTAGTGCAGAATACAGGGGAAACTAATATAGGGAGTGCCACCTCACCCCCTGACTAGTGCAGAATACAGGGGAAACTAATATAGGGAGTGCCACCTCACCCCCTAACTAGTGCAGAATACAGGGGAAACTAATATTGGGAGTGCTACCTCACCCCCTGACTAGTGCAGAATACAGGGGAAACTAATATAGGGAGTGCCACCTCACCCCCTGACTAGTGCAGAATACAGGGGAAACTAATATAGGGAGTGTTCCCTCGCCCCCTGACTAGTGCAGAATACAGGGGAAACTAATATAGGGAGTGCAACCTCACCCCCTGACTAGTGCAGAATACAGGGGAAACTAATATAGGGAGTGCCACCTCACCCCCTGACTAGTGCAGAATACAGGGGAAACTAATATAGGGAGTGCCACCTCACCCCCTGACTAGTGCAGAATACAGGGGAAACTAATATAGGGAGTGCCACCTCACCCCCTGACTAGTGCAGAATACAGGGGAAACTAATATAGGGAGTGCCACCTCACCCCCTGACTAGTGCAGAATACAGGGGAAACTAATATAGGGAGTGCCACCTCACCCCCTGACTAGTGCAGAATACAGGGGAAACTAATATAGGGAGTGCCACCTCACCCCCTGACTAGTGCAGAATACAGGGGAAACTAATATAGGGAGTGCCACCTCACCCCCTGACTAGTGCAGAATACAGGGGAAACTAATATAGGGAGTGCCACCTCACCCCCTGACTAGTGCAGAATACAGGGGAAACTAATATAGGGAGTGCCACCTCACCCCCTGACTAGTGCAGAATACAGGGGAAACTAATATAGGGAGTGCCACCTCACCCCCTGACTAGTGCAGAATACAGGGGAAACTAATATAGGGAGTGCCACCTCACCCCCTGACTAGTGCAGAATACAGGGGAAACTAATATAGGGAGTGCCACCTCACCCCCTGACTAGTGCAGAATACAGGGGAAACTAATATAGGGAGTGCCACCTCACCCCCTGACTAGTGCAGAATACAGGGGAAACTAATATAGGGAGTGCCACCTCACCCCCTGACTAGTGCAGAATACAGGGGGAACTAATATAGGGAGTGCCACCTCACCCCCTGACTAGTGCAGAATACAGGGGAAACTAATATAGGGAGTGCCACCTCACCCCCTGACTAGTGCAGAATACAGGGGAAACTAATATAGGGAGTGCCACCTCACCCCCTGACTAGTGCAGAATACAGGGGAAACTAATATAGGGAGTGCTACCTCACCCCCTGACTAGTGCAGAATACAGGGGAAACTAATATAGGGAGTGTTACCTCACCCCCTGACTAGTGCAGAATACAGGGGAAACTAATATAGGGAGTGCCACCTCACCCCCTGACTAGTGCAGAATACAGGGGAAACTAATATAGGGAGTGCCACCTCACCCCCTGACTAGTGCAGAATACAGGGGAAACTAATATAGGGAGTGCCACCTCACCCCCTGACTAGTGCAGAATACAGGGGGAACTAATATAGGGAGTGCCACCTCACCCCCTGACTAGTGCAGAATACAGGGGAAACTAATATAGGGAGTGCCACCTCACCCCCTGACTAGTGCAGAATACAGGGGAAACTAATATTGGGAGTGCCACCTCACCCCCTGACTAGTGCAGAATACAGGGGAAACTAATATAGGGAGTGCCACCTCACCCCCTGACTAGTGCAGAATACAGGGGAAACTAATATTGGGAGTGCTACCTCACCCCCTGACTAGTGCAGAATACAGGGGAAACTAATATAGGGAGCGCCACCTCACCCCCTGACTAGTGCAGAATACAGGGGAAACTAATATAGGGAGTGCCACCTCACCCCCTGACTAGTGCAGAATACAGGGGAAACTAATATAGGGAGTGCCACCTCACCCCCTGACTAGTGCAGAATACAGGGGAAACTAATATAGGGAGTGCCACCTCACCCCCTGACTAGTGCAGAATACAGGGGAAACTAATATAGGGAGTGCCACCTCACCCCCTGACTAGTGCAGAATACAGGGGAAACTAATATAGGGAGTACCACCTCACCCCCTGACTAGTGCAGAATACAGGGGAAACTAATATAGGGAGTGCCACCTCACCCCCTGACTAGTGCAGAATACAGGGGAAACTAATATAGGGAGTGCCACCTCACCCCCTGACTAGTGCAGAATACAGGGGAAACTAATATAGGGAGTGCCACCTCACCCCCTGACTAGTGCAGAATACAGGGGAAACTAATATAGGGAGTGCCACCTCGCCCCCTGACTAGTGCAGAATACAGGGGAAACTAATATAGGGAGTGCCACCTCACCCCCTGACTAGTGCAGAATACAGGGGAAACTAATATAGGGAGTGCTACCTGACCCCCTGACTAGTGCAGAGTTGCACTAGCTCAATATCTGTGCTTGTGTGCAGCTAACTATTCTCATAATTCCAGGAGGTGGCGGGGCAGGCCTCCCAGCTGCTCTCTGTGTGAAATGCTGTGCAGTGCCTTTAGTATATTATTTTAGTGGACTAACAGAGTTATTTTTCTCTTCATGTTTCCTTCATCCCCTCCACTAGTCCCACAACGAGTCCTTGTGCATCCGGCCTTTCCTCCCTCCCTACAACGTCACTAAGCAGACGGCTGTTTTCAAGTTCATGGGAAATCTCGTAAGTCGCTGCTTGATAAATGTGGTGAGCGCACTTCTTATAGTAAATGGGATGTGTGCTGCGTCGCTGACCCCGTGTCATTGAGTAATGATGTGAAGTTACTTTCATTCAGGACTTGAGGGAGGTTTCCATGACTGTTCCTGCTAGAGTACACAAGAGCTGCTCAGACGTGTGGAATATGCCGAGTCATTGTGTGCACAGAGAAGCTCAATGCTTGTTCATTGTGGCTGGCGTCGTGGATAGACTGCCATTAGAAGATGCCTCTTCATTGAGCTTGGTAGAGCACAATCATCTCTTAGGAAAGCAAATGGATGTTTCCCGTCCAGTCCCTCTCCTGCCGACAGCCTCTAAGTAGCGACTATCGGGACAGCTGGCATGGCTATTCCATGGTCTTTAGGCAGTGAAGTCAGCCATCCTTTTGAAGTCTGCGTCTAACAGATCCTTACACTGTCCCCAACGGCTATGACACAGCTGCAGTTATAATGAGTGGGAGGGGAGTAATCGCCTGGGGCCAATCATTTCCTTGGAAGGTGTTGTCTGAGCAGGGGCTCTTTTATTAGCAATAACCCTTGCAGGTACTGGCCGAGGGTTAATAACTCCTGCAGGTACTGGCCGAGGGTTAATAACTCCTGCAGGTACTGGCCGAGGGTTAATAACTCCTGCAGGTACTGGCCGAGGGTTATTACTCTTGGGAGAGTGTTCTCTATTTGGTGACGTGGGATTAATACCATGCATGAGCTGAGTCAGCGAGCATGTCTGAAGTGTTACTTAGTGTGTGTAAAATTACTGGACATTTCTGCAGGCAGCAGCCACAACATTGAGCCTGTGGGTGTCCGATGTGCATAATGGAGTCTACTTCCAGCAACTGAACCCTATAAAGGTCAACTCAGATCTATTGTGAAATATATATATACCTAATAATATATAATATAATACATATATACCTATATACTATATATAATATATATATATATATATATATATATATAATGCCTATATACAATATATAATATATATGTAATACATATATACCTATATACAATATATAATATATAATATATATAAAACATATATACCTATATACAATATATATAATATAATACATATACCTATATACAATATAATATATAATATATATATAATACATATACAATATAATATATCTGTATATATATATAATATAATACATATATACCTATATACAATATATAATACAGTATAATACATATATATACATATACGTATACAAGAACTTTATTTAACAAGACTGAGTCCATATGGACCACATGCAATTAGATGACCCTTTACCATACATGCATACTCCAGTCATTCTTATATAAAAGCAGTACAATATTGGCGTGCATGGGTTTAAATGGTAAAGGGTCGTTTCGTTGCATGTGGTGTGCATTTCCTTTACTTTCAGTGTTTGTTTGTTTGTTTGTTTTGTTATTTCGTACATTATCGATGAGCTGTGAGCTGTCTCCTCCGAGTAGGAGCTTCAGGGTATCCAGGGCTTTTACTTTTTCTTGTGCTTGCTTGTTCGTTGTTCTCTCAACGAACTCTCAGTTGACATGACGAAATTACAATGACCTTCTCAATAATTACTTGGAATTTACTCTGTTGATGTTTCGACCACATGCGCTAGCCATCATCAGGAATAATGTTTATCATTACTTCACGCTACACATGACAAATGCCATATCTTGTTGCTGGCACTGATGGACCCACGTAGGATCAGCTGCAGCCTCCTTCAAGGACTTGGCAACAGTTGCACAAGAGAACTCCACCAACCAAACAGCAGTTGTTTTGATGGAGGATGAGCTGCAGCCTCCTTCAAGGACTTGGCAACAGTTGCACAAGAGAACTCCACCAACCAAACAGCAGTTGTTTTGATGGAGGATGAGCTGCAGCCTCCTTCAAGGACTTGGCAACAGTTGCACAAGAGAACTCCACCAACCAAACAGCAGTTGTTTTGATGGAGGATGAGCTGCAGCCTCCTTCAAGGACTTGGCAACAGTTGCACAAGTGAACTCCACCAACCAAACAGCAGTTGTTTTGATGGAGGATGAGCTGCAGCCTCCTTCAAGGACTTGGCAACAGTTGCACAAGTGAACTCCACCAACCAAACAGCAGTTGTTTTGATGGAGGATGAGCTGCAGCCTCCTTTAGACTTGGTAACAGCTTCCCAGGAGTGGGAACTCCACCAGCCAAACAGCAGAACTGAGTGCTGGTCATTTGTCCTGCTTGTGATACTGCACGTGAGCTAGTTTGATTGCATCATCGGCAGCAACACTACCCACACCTTCCACTGGAAGGATTGTGGATGCATATTGGGCCAGTTGGGGTCTCCTGGTGTACCCGGCAGCTCTTATGGATGCACTAGTGCACACAAGCTAGGGGGAGAGGGAAGATGCACACATCCAGATAGGCACTATTATAGATTGATGGTCTTTTGCACTGCTGGTTTATACACCACCTTGGCTAAGGATTCAAGGCATTGTTGAGTCAGCTGTGCATGTAATTGTGTGGGGTGTGGGCAGCTGATGAGGGCTCGAGTTGAGGGAATACAATTTCAAGTTAACTATTGAGAAGGTTATTGTAAAGAGAACAAGCTTCATTATTAGTGCAGTATGAACACCCCTGGATTGTCTACCGTAGAGCATGTGACTATGATTAACCTCCTCTGCCATTGTTCATATGTACCTGCAGATTCAGAACGGCCAGTTCAGCATTGCCCTGGAAGTGGATCACGTCTACACTTTGTCCACACTCACAGGACAGTCTCACTCAGGCCACCAGGACATTCCCACGTCAAAGATGTTCCCAATTCCATACTACGACAACTTTGACAGTGCGTGTGTATGTGTGTGTGTGTGTGTGTGTGTGCATGTGTCAGACGTGCCAATCTTTTGTGACCAAAATGTGTGACCCCTGGATGCTCAGGCATGCCTTTCTAGAGCAGTCTGGGACGTGCCCCCCACCCCGGGGGGATTAAATGCTAAATCTGCAGCCTAGGATATAGAACCTATTAATTTCATGGTAAATAAATGATTCATGTTTGAGGTTGAGTTCATTTTGGCTTCGTGGCAGTGGAAGTTGCAATCCATGCCTTCAGATACATCATTCCATAGCATTCTCAGGACCTGACCATTTCACAAGCCATGGATACTTCTTCGGCCACAGAGAATTAAATTTGGTTCTCCATCTATCCAGTCTCTGCAGTGCATAGCTGGAGCTTGCTTTCTAGGTGTCCATGTGCAACCTGACTGCAACTGACTGTCTGACTCGGACATGTTGACAGTGACTTGTCTGATCAAGAGCACGACCTGATCCAGGAGTAGTCAGGATAGTGAGTGTGACTGCACTGCTACTGGTTTGTGCGTGCCCAGTACCACTAACATTTTGAAGTAGCCCGAACCATAGTAATTCAAGCAGCTTGAGTGCGAAGGTCACATGGTTTGCAGTGGGGGAGGCCTCTACTAGTCAAGCCATGGGAGAAGGAGAGGGAGACTCATCAGCACAGGCTTCTCCAGTCCATAGCTGTACCACATTCACTGCAATTTCCAAGCTATTTAAAAGCTAGGGTAGCAGGCAGGCAAGATGATTATGTGTGGTGGGATAGCGGACAGGGGTGTAGAATGCGGGACTTTCCCAGGACAATTGGCAAGTCTGTGTGTGCGTGCTTCTGGGTGCTAGCTAGTCCTGTACTATATTGACAAAACAAAAAATATATATATTGGTTTATCAAGAAGTGGAACAAGAATTTACCTTTACATGACCCTTTACCTATTAATAATACTTCTATAAAATATTGGTAAAGGGTGTCTTGCACTGGTCAATTCTTGTTCCGTCAATATATTTTATTTTTGTCTTGTTTCTATTTGTTGTTGTTATAGTTGTTGTTATAGTCAAGCAGCCACTTACAAGTAGTTACTCGGTGTAACATCAGAACTAACTAATCATAGATAATATTTGCCATGTTTATTTTGTTACTAAAGTAGACACGCATGCCTAGGTATTCACATAGATATATACATGCATCATAAATATATAGTTACCTGTTTTTGTTGAAGTGCATCGTGTTTATGATATTAAAGATCTTTTACCAATTTTCGGGTAATTCGCTGAAGGGGGGGACGAAACCATTTTTGTTGTAAAGTGTAAAAAAAACTAGTGGTTACCACTTTATAGCTCCATAGCTCCATAGATTCTGTAAACTTCATGGTATGGACTTAATATATAGCTTAAAAGATAGGTCTCTCTTTGTGCTCTCTGTTGATACTAAAACATTTTTCATAGGTATAACTATAGCCAAGTTACTGGAGCTAAAGTGGGGGTACCTTAAAACCTGAGTGCTTGATTTTGCAACATAAATACCTCGAGATTGCCAAGTGCTAGAGAGCTGAAATTAGCACCAGTGGCTAGAGGAAGCCCTACTCTATGCAATCATTAGGCAGTAAAGTTTAAGTACATGGTCAAGCTCCCCCCACCATTGGAAAATGAAACCACATGTTTGACCACATACTTAAGCTTTAGCACCTAATGACATGGCATTGAGTAGGGCTTCCATAGCTAATTTCAGCTCTCAAGCACTTGGCAATCTGGAGATATTTATGTGGCAAAATCAGGCACTCGGGTTTTGAGGTTCCCTCCACTTTAGCTCCAGTAACTTGGCTATAGTTATACCTATGAAAAATGTTTTAGTATCAACAGAGAGCACACAGAGAGACCTATCTTTTGAGCTATATATGAAGTCCATACCATGAAGTTTGCAGAATATATGGACTTTAAAGCGGTAACCACAAGTTTTTAAACACTTTACTACTTCGTCTCCCTTCAGTGAACAGACACGCGTTAGTGCTGAATTGAGAAATAGATTAGTCAGTTTGGAGTCTTCTGGTAGTAAGATTTTGATGAACTTCACAAGTTATCTATTGGGGGGGGGGGGGGGGGGGGAGGTAGATGGGTACAAGATCTTGGAGATGAGTTTCACGGTTTTAAGGGTGCCAGTTTACTACCTTCACAGGATCCAAGGCACGCTCAAAGTGTTTTGGAGGTCAGCTAAAGTCACCATTTAGGATGAAGCTGCCAATATATAAGCTTCTTTTTGGGCCATAATTTTTAAATAGAGGTCAAAATATAGGGAGTTACACTTCCTAATAAGACTTGTACAAACGCATGCACGCACACACACACACACTAGAGGATGTTTGATCAGTGTGGGATATGGAGTATTTGATGTGGTCAGACTTTTAACTCTGCCACGCTCCAGTTTGCATGCTGTTCGGTTTGCATGCTGTTCACAGGATATCCTGCTATGCCACGTGTGTTTACATGTCATGTGCCTTGCACTTCCTGCCCTGGCCTACCCTCCTTCCAGTGAGGCTGACCTATGTGCTGACCGTAGAGATGCTGCTGTGTGTGCTTACATGTCATGTGCCTTGCATTTCCTCTCTCTAGAGTACCCTCCTTCCAGTGAGGCTGACCTATTTGCTGACCAGACTGGTGTGTTTGAGATTACTGCTTCTGGCGATGAAAAATATATGAGACAGGTTCGCACATACATATGAAATCAGTCTATCCAACCCAGCCTGTATGCAGAGGTAGTTGGCTCTACTTATTCTATACCAGCTTCAAGATGCCATCCTAGCTGAGCATGTGCAAACCAAACAGCTACTACAGGCACTGTTCATATACATACATACATGCATGCATACATACATATTGCCATGGTTTTATGTAGCTGAGCATGTGCAAACCAAATAGCTACAGGAAGTGTTTGTATACATGCATACATACATGCACGCACACATGTAGTTGCCATGGTTTTATATGATCGAGTGTTGCTCTGCAGTTTGAATTCAGTTGTATATTTGTATGTCTTGCCTTTAATTATCATTTGTGTCCCTGAATGTATATTGTCTGGTAAAATCCATGCATGCTGTCTGTGTCTCTATGACTCTTGTCTGTCTGTGTGTCTGATTGTTAGGTAGTGACCACTCGTCCTATTACTTGGTGCAAGGATGCGAACCAGCCCATCACCATTATAGGAAACATCTCATGGTTGGTTGCATGGCAATACATATGATATACTCAACCATGGCTGCACAGGAGTTGGCCGTCAGGAGTTATTTTGTGCTTGTGAGGCCTGGGATGATTATGAACTTAATAAGAAGAAAATATGTAAAAGTTATCTATCTATCTATCTTAAATATATAGCTGATGACATCTGTGCTATATTTGTCTGGGAATCAGTTTTGAAGCTAGGAAACTTACTTTTACACTTGGACTGGTTTAGGCTGTGTTACATTACTCAAGAAACTGGGACTGACTTGGCTATGTTACGTTACTCAAGAAACTGGGACTGACTTGGCTATGTTACGTTACTCAAGAAACTGGGACTGACTTGGCTATGTTACATTACTCAAGAAACTGGGACTGATTTAGGCTATGTTACATTACTCAAGAAACTGGGACTGACTTGGCTATGTTACATTACTTAAGAAACTGGGACTGACTTAGGCTATGTTACATTACTCAAGAAACTGGAGGCTATGTTACATTACTCAAGAAACTGGGACTGACTTAGGCTGTGTTACATTACTCAAGAAACTGGGACTGACTTAGGTTGTGTTACATTACTCAAGAAGAATCTTCCCTCGAAGAGACATCCAAAGCAGCTGCTGTGACCGTCCACCATTTTGTTGTTGAGACAGGCAAAGTTTGCTGCTGCACCCTCACATGATTGGGGCGACCAAAGCTTCCCAACTTTTCCCTTCCAGTTCAAGCAGCTGCAGTTTACCATCTGCCACTTCTCCATCGTCTCCATAAACAAAGGAAGACATTAAACCCACTCCTCTCTCGGGAGCTACAGCATTTACCAAATATGCATTACCCCCAGACAGTCTGACTAGCCAAACTATTGAGCATGCGAAGCACAAGAGTGGGCCTGACGTCACCCTTTACCTCATGACACTTTATCTTAGCACTGGCAGTGAGTTCCAGCAGGTAAAGGGAGATGTTTTTTCAACCGTGGATTCCCTGAGCTTCACATGCACGTATGCATGCACAACACACAACCCAGGCAATATGGGAGATGCACTCCATCCAAAATTGGAGAAGGTAAATGCACACACTTGACCCAGAAATGACAGGAGATTAACCCCACTCATAACTCAGTGCATGTATATAATTATATTATATATAATTTTCATGTGTACTACTACTACTACTACTACTACTACTACTACTACTACTACTACTTTAGGACATCTGTGAGTACTGAGGTGATGGTTAGATTGGAGCAGCCAAACACGCTTGCCTTTCTGGCCGCAGGTGTGGACAAAGGAGGGTGTGATGTGGCCTCAGCTAGCGGTATCTACGTCGCCATCAACTCCAACAACTCTTGGGCCATATATGGAGATCTAGGTACATATGATATTGTACATATGCTGACTTCCAGCGAGAGCAGGGGAGAGGGGGTGGGCGGGGGGGGCAAGCTCATGTTGATTCAGCAGCTCCCTTGTTGGGTTCTACAGACTTCTTACATAAGCTGCTTATCTTTCCCCCATTTTGTTATTTCTTAACTCCGAGTGGTTCAGGTAAGGTGGAAGTCATAGTGATAGTCACTATATAATTATAGTGGGGAGTAGTCATTGTCATTAACTCTGAGTAGTTCAGGTGAGGTGGAAGTCATAGTGGTATTAACTATATAATTATAGTGGGGAGTAGTCATTGTTATTAACTCTGAGTGGTTCAGGTGAGGTGGAAGTCATAGTGGTATTCACTATATAATTATAGTGGGGAGTAGTCATTGTCATTAACTCCGAGTGGTTCAGGTAAGGTGGAAGTCATAGTGGTATTAACTATATAATTATAGTGGGGAGTAGTCATTGTCATTAACTCTGAGTGGTTCAGGTGAGGTGGAAGTCATAGTGGTATTACTATATAATTATAGTGGGGAGTAGTCATTGTCATTAACTCTGAGTGGTTCAGGTGAGGTGGAAGTCATAGTGGTATTACTATATAATTATAGTGGGGAGTAGTCATTGTCATTAACTCGTGAGTGGTTCAGGTGAGGTGGAAGTCATAGTGGTATTCACTATGTAATTATAGTGGGGAATAGTCATTGTCATTAACTCTGAGTGGTTCAGGTGAGGTGGAAGTCATAGTGGTATTACTATATAATTATAGTGGGGAATAGTCATTGTCATTAACTCTGAGTGGTTCAGGTTAGGTGGAAGTCATAGTGGTATTCACTATATAATTATAGTGTGGGGAGTAGTCATTGTCATTAACTCCGAGTGGTTCAGGTGAGGTGGAAGATTCACTATATAATTATAGTGGGGAGTATTAACTTTTGCTTGGCTTCAAAATTGGCTTCAAAAATGTATTTATGGAGGGTGAAAAATTTAGCATTTTGGATCCAGTTGCCGTTTTATTGGTGAGCGAGGAGAACCCTCACAGGGGGAGTTGTACGGGAGAGTTGGTTCTATACACGGGCATAGCGTACCTCAGTCACCCCCTGTCCTCCCACAGACTTCTCTCCGAAAATCAACCTTTGAACCATAAAGTCAACTATGTTCTGGGTTTTCCATGAAGGGTATCCTTCTCACTTGTCCACCAAATGTCTTGCAATTGTTCTAGTGATAAGTGATATACACTTGGTTTTTCAGAAAATAAACCTCCTGTAGTGTAGGACTTGATTTCCTACTTATCAGACAGTCCTATATAGTAAATGTATTATCCAGTGCTCGACTAACTTGTGGTTCTGTGTTGTGAGTATACGATTATTGCTGGATTTCTTTGTCTTTGTTGTGGGGAATCTGAGCACTAGAAAGTGAACAGAATTTCTCACAAGCAAATTCACTCTCTAGTGCAGATATCCAGTTTTAACGCTATCTCTGTATATAATTATATAGAAGACCCCGATGTTCTGCGCTTAGAAGTAATGGGAACTGCACGTAATCTTGCTTAAGTCTAGTTTCGATCTCTCCGAGGTGTAAAAATAGATAATTACAAAACTTGCAGCTAAGTTAGCAGATCCTGTGTCTGACATCCTTGCATTTGCTGAGTCAGCAAGTTCTGTGTATATATGTGTGAAACATTCTGACAAGACAACACAAGATTTATAAAAGTGTTTCGTGAAAGTGATTACTGACTCTGTGTCCTGTCAATTTTTGTTTTAGCAATGACCAAAGTCTTGGCCTCTGGCAAGATGGCTGTGGCAGTGAACACTTGGTACCTCGTCAAGCTGCAAACATCAGTATGTTATTCCAATAGTCTTGTATCTGTAATGAGTGTGGTAAAGAATAGCAAAATGCCTTCCATGCATTCTACCCGGCTAACTGGTGGCAATTGTACTGGTTAAGGTTGGGTTGGTTTTTTCACTGTTACTCTAACCTGTTTTTGTTATTGTACTTTTTTATTATGGAGTTTATGACGTTGTTTTTAATCAAAGTCGTGTTTCTCTGTGTGCAACAGAATAGGATCTTTCAGATGAGTATTGGAGGAACCGTTTGGCTAAAGATGCTCTTGCCCAAGCCTTTCTCTGGTGGCTACATTGGCTTTGGAACGGGAGGCTTTTACCCAGCAGACTTTGACGACTTCAAAATCACTAACGGTACTGTATAGTATTACTGAGTCTTGTTGTCTTCTTATGTTGACGTGGCCTTGGGCTCGCTTGCCTTCTCCTTGTTGTGTTTATTTTACAATGCAGCTTCTTCAGATCTATGTTGATGATGAGTCCAGAAAGTCCAGAACCACAAAATACATCATAATTATACATGATTGAAGACTATATTTAATGTAGTGACACATGTCTAGTGTTTGTCTATGCAGCTATATATATACATGCTTACCTATATTAGTGTGACTTCATTTCATTGTGTTTCCACCTGTACAATTATTATCAGTATCATATAATTCGAGGCAGTATATAACGTACATTTTAAATAAATTTGCATAATACTATTTGCATTACGTTTACTAGTTGGCATTCTACCATGCGAGCAGAAAAATATTTTTCAAATATTTTTGGGGGGTGGGAGGATGAGGGAAGCTTGGAGGTGGCATTCACATGTCATGTTCCCACCAATCAGGTTTTATCTCCGTGCTTGCTTGGATTTCTGACAAGATGGAGGTAAAGGGAATGGAGTTATTAGTGTTTACCCTGTAGGGAAAGTATCCTTCATGGATGGTGGGGAACTGCTAAATCCACTATAATAATATAATATTATATAGCTTTAACAAAAGCTGGTATGAGTTCGGTATATCCGCATCTCAGAAACTGGCTCCTTCACTGTTGTGCTTCCCACTCGACTTCAACTCTAGGGGGGGGGGGGGAAGGATGGTGGAAAGTAAAAATAGAAAAGTTCTCGCAGTAGCTAGTACTGTTATTTTGATTTTCAGTACGTTCAGCTTCTAATTCTGACTCGGAAGATCATAACTTTCTTTCCAGGATATAGATCAGTATAGGTTGTCAGAGGCAGATCCAAGGGAGGGGTTGGGGGGGAGCGGGTGTAAGAGGCAATATTGCCTTACCCCTTTCTTCAGTTTGTGGGCATGGCATCCAAAATTACAACAGTTGCACATAAAGATTATTGGTGCGATTATAAACTCAGCCATATTATGCACTGAATATCAGTTTCCTTGTGTGACGGTCATCTTTGGATGATCCAGGTTTACAGCTCTAGTCCAATATTGACAGATTCTGACGAGCATAGTGCTGTTGACAGTGATGATGGTTGTGCTTGATTCTGCTCAGTACGAGCTTCAGTCAACTTTTAATTAAAATTAATATAGCATATATATGTGACAAATACTTGGTTCAATTGCCATGCTGTCAAAAAGTATCGGAGGATATTAAATTTCCATCAGCATGGTCCCAGAAGCATTTTTCAAATATCCAATATAATTATTTAAAAAAAGAAAAAAAGGAAAGATATTTTATCTTAGCATATTTAGCATGTGATGATGAATTATACTGCTTAATTAATCTGTACTCTTTCCGGTCAACAGGAATAACTTTACCAAAATTTGGAATGCTGATCATGTTGACTTTCAAAGATTCAACTCGTGAGATTTGATGCTGCATGTATATTTTTGCAAGTTAGGCAAGGAGTAGTATATAGCTAGATATCCATTGCAATCAGCAGCAAGCATCTTGTGCTCTTGGGTTTATTATAAATCAAACTGTTGGGGTCTTGGCCAATGTTTCAACCAAACTACTTTGTTCTTAATCAAAATTTCGGCTGCAACCATTAGCTTTAAGAAGAGACTTTAAAATCAGCAGAAAGTAATTGCATGCACAAGAATCGGATTTTCCTTAAATAAAAGCTTGAAGTTTTGTGTCAACAAGGTATTGGGATCTAGGAAGGATGGATGAATCTAGGAAAGAAGGATGGATCTAGGAGAAGAAAGGATGGGTCTAGATGGATCTAGAAAGAAGAAAGGATGGGTCTAGGAAGGATGGATCTAGGGAAGGAAGAAAGGATGGCTCTAGATGGATATAGAAAGAAGAAAGGATGGGTCTAGGAAGGATGGATCTAGGGAAGGAAGAAAGGATGGGTCTAGACTCTAGATGGATATAGAAAGAAGAAAGGGGTCTATATAGGAAGGATGGATCTAGGGAAGGAAGAAAGGATGGGTCTAGAAAGAAGAAAGGGGTCTGGATCTAGGAAGGAATGATGGAAGAAAGGATGGATCTAGATATAGGAAGGATGAATCTAGGAAGAAAGGATCTAGGAAGGAATGATGAATCTAGAAAGGAAGGATGGATCTAGAAGGAAATTAAGAAGAGATGTAGGAAGGAAGGATGGATCTAGGAAGTAAGTAAGGATAGACCTAGGAATGAAAGAACTAGAATACTATATATATATCTCGGAGACCAAATACTCTCTTGAATTTGGCCAAGATATGGCCTAGACATTCACATTGCTTGCTTATTGTATGGATCTGGAAATCTAGCAATATTACACAATTTTACATTATAATATATACTGCCTTGAATTGAACAATAAATTGAAATGAAGTAAGAAAAAATTATATTTGGGCAAACACTATATAGATATGTGTCACTACTACATTAAATATAATCTTCAATCATGTATATATTTCAATCATGTATATTACATATCATGTATTTTGTGGTTCCGGACTCATCACGGGTCTGAAGAAGCTGCATTGTAAAATAAATGCAACAATGCAATAATGACTCATCAAGGAGAAGGTAAGCAAGCCAAAGGCCACAACAACATATGAGGACAACAAGACTCTAAACACAGTACCATGAGTGATTGTGAAGTTGTCAAAGTCTGCTGGGTAATAGCCTCCCGTTCCAAAGCCAACGAAGCCTCCTGTGTGAGTCTCGGGCAAGAGCATCTCAAGCTCAACAGAACTTCCAATACTTACATGCAACATCTTGCTCTGTTGCACATAGAGAAACATGACGTAAATTAAAAGAACAACATCATACGTATATATATATATTCCATAATAACAAACACAAACACAATAATAAAAACAAACAAAAATAATTAAGGAACAATAAAAAAAAAAGCACAGTTGCCACTAGTTACCCAGGTAGAATATGTGGAAGGCAGATTCGGTAATTTCTTTACCACACTCATTACAGCTACAAGACTATTGGAATAACATACTGATGTTTGCAGCGTGATGAGGTACCAAGTGTTCACTGCCACAGCCATCTTGCCAGAGGTCAAGACTTTGGTCATTGCTAAAACAATAATGACAAGTAATCACTTTCATGGAAACACTTTTATAAATCTTGTGTTGTCTTGTCAGAATGTTTCACACAGAACTTGCTGACACAGCAAATGCAAGGATGTTAGTAAGCCAGACACAGGATCTGCTAACTTTGCAGCAAGTTTTGTGATTTTATAAACCTCCGGAGAGATCCAAACTAGAGTTAAGCAAGATTATGTGTTGTGTTCCCACTCACTTCAGAGAGCATGAACTTCTATGACATGAATGTACTGTATTTATACACTGATATCTTATAGAAAGTGGGAAATTTGCTTGGTGAAAAATTCTGTTCATTTTCTAGTGCTCACATTCCCCACAACAAAGACAAGGAAATCCAGTAATATTCGTACATTCACAACACTGAACCACAAGTTAGTCGAGCACTGGATAATACATTTACTAGGACTCTCTGACAGTAGGAAATCAAGTCCTACTACAGGAGGTTTCTTTTCTGAAAAACCAAGTGTATATCACTAGAACAATTGCAAGACATTTGGTGGACAAGTGAATGAGAGGTAGGGGAGGTATATACCTATGCCCTTCATGGAAAACACAGGACATTTTATTTTACTTGACTATAATGGTTCAAAGGTTGATTTTCAGAGGGAAAATGATAAAACTCGTAATAGCTGACGTTATGCCCATGTGTTAGGTGGGAGGGCACAGGGTGACTGAGGTACACTATGCCCATGTGTTAGGTGGGAGGGCACGGGGTGACTGAGGTACACTATGCCCATGCATTAGGTGGGAGGGCACGGGGTGACTGAGGTACACTATACCGATGCATTAGGTGGGAGGGCACGGGGTGACTGAGGTACACTATACCAATGTGTTAGGTGGGAGGGCACGGGGTGACTGAGGTACATGCCCATGCATTAGGTGGGAGGGCACAGGGTGACTGAGGTACACTATACCAATGCATTAGGTGGGAGGGCACAGGGTGACTGAGGTACATGCCCATGCATTAGGTGGGAGGGCACAGGGTGACTGAGGTACATGCCCATGCATTAGGTGGGAGGGTACAGGGTGACTGAGGTATGTTATGCCCATGCATGGAACCAACTCTCCCATACAACTCCTCTGTGAGGGCTCTGCTCTACTCACCAATAAAACGGCAACTGAATCCGAGATGTTAAGGACATCCTAATTTTTCACCCTCCATAAATACATTTTTGCAAAAAATTAATGACAATGACTATTGCCCACCATAATTATATAGTGACTATCACTGTGACTTCCACCTCACCTGAACCACTCAAGTTAAGAAATTAAAAAATGGGGGAAAGATTAGAAGCTATGTAAGAAGGCTGTAGAACCCAACAAGGGAGCTGCTGAATCAACATGAGCTTGCCCCTCCCCGCCCACCCCCTCTCCCCTGCTCTAGCTGGAAGTCAGCATATGTACAATACCTAGATCTCCATATATGGCCCAAGAGTTGTTGGAGTTGATGGCGACGTAGATACCGCTAGCTGGGTCCACATGACACCCTCCTTTGTCCACACCTGCGGCCAGAAAGGCAAGAGTGTTTGGCTGCTCCAATCTAACCATCACCTCCGTACTCACAGATACCCTGTAGTAGTAGTAGTAGTAGTAGTAGTAGTATAGTAGTAGTAGTAGTAATAATAGTATTAGTATTAGTATTAGCATTAGTATTAGTAAGTGTAGTAACAATAATAAAGACACATAGCAATATATATATATTTAACTGGGAGAGAGCGACCAGACTTAATGGGTGTGGTTTATATCCTGTCATTAACGAGGTTCTTGGTCAACAGGTGTATGTGTTTGTGTGAGGGTGAGGAGGTGAGGAGGGAAGGTGTATGTGTTTGTGTGAGGGTGAGGAGGGAAGGTGTATGTGTTTGTGTGAGGGTGAGGAGGGAAGGTGTATGTGTTTGTGTGAGGGTGAGGAGGTGTATGTGTTTGTGTGAGGGTGAGGAGGTGAGGAGGGAAGGTGTATGTGTTTGTGTGAGGGTGAGGAGGTGAGGAGGTGTATGTGTTTGTGTGTGGGTGAGGAGGTGAGGAGGTGAGGAGGCAACTCAGACAATCTCTAGTTGGAAAACATCTCACTTGCCTTCCCCAAGTCTGGATGGAGTTCATCTCCCACCATTGCCTGGGTTCTGGGTGGAGTGTGTGCATAAGTGGGGGAGGGGATAAGGGGCGGGGAGCTCAGGGAATCCATGCTTGCAAAACATCTCCCTTTGCCTCCTGCAGAACTTCAGGGAACTCATGCCAGTGCTGATAGCACTAAGATAAAGTGTCATGAGGTAAAGGGTGACGTCAGGCCCACTCTTGTGCTTCGCATGCTCAATAGTTTGGCTAGTCAGACTGTCTGGGGGTAATGCACATTTGGTAAATGCTGTAGCTCCTGAGAGAGGAGTGGGTTTAATGTCTTTCTTTGTTTATGGAGACGATGGAGAAGTAGCAGATGGTAAACTGCAGCTGCTTGAACTGGAAGGGAAAAGTTGGGAAGCATTGGTCGCCCCAATCATGTGAGGGTGCAGCAGCAAACTTTGCCTAGCTCAACAACAAAATGGCGGACGGTCACAGCAGCTGTCTCTTCAAGGGAATATTCTTCTTGAGTAACGTAACACAACCTAAGTCAGTCCCAGTTTCTTGAGTAACATAACATAGCCTAAGTCAGTCCCAGTTTCTTGAGTAACGTAACATAGCTTAAATCAGTCCCAGTTTCTTGAGTAACGTAACATAGCCTAAAGTCAGTCCCAGTTTCTTGAGTAACATAACATAGCTAAGTCAGTCCCAGTGCAAAAGCAAGCTTCCTAGCTTCAAAACTGATTCCCAGACAAATATAGCAGAGATGCCATCAGCTTTATATTTAAGATAGATAGATAGATAACCTTTACACATTTTCTCCTTGTTAGGTTCATTTGTTAGGTTCATAATCATCCCAGGCCTCATAAAAAGCACCAAAAAACTCCCCACGGCCAACTGCTGTGCAGCCATGGTTGAGTATATCATATGTATTGCCATGCAACCAACCAGGAGATGTTTCCTATAATGGTGTTGGGCTGGTATGCTTCATCGCAAGAGGTAATAGGACGAGCAGTCACTACCTAACATTCAGACACAGAGAAAGACAGTTGCATGGCTTTTGATTGTAAATTAAACAAACGATAACATCCATCCAATAGGTACACAAATGAAGGCATTGTATGTCTTCACAACTGAATTAAAACAGAATTAAAACTGCACAACAAATGAAGCAACACTCAATCATATCAGCTGCTGCGTATGTGTGTGTGTATGTATGTATGTAACAGTGCCTGTAGTAGCTGTTTGGTTTGCACATGCTCAGCTACATAAAACCATGGCAACATGTATGTATGCATGTATGTATGTAACAGTGCCTGTAGTAGCTGTTTGGTTTGCACATGCTCAGCTACATAAAACCATGGCAACATGTATGTATTTATGCATGTATGTATATGAACAGTGCCTGTAGTAGCTGTTTGGTTTGCACATGCTCAGCTAGTGGCATCTTGAAGCTGGTATAGAATAAGTAGAGCCAACTACCTCTGCATACAGCATCTGGCTGGCTGGGTTGGATAGACTGATTTCATATGTATGTGCGAACCTGTCTCATATATTTTTCATCGCCAGAAGCAGTAATCTCAAACACACCAGTCTGGTCAGCAAATAGGTCAGCCTCACTGGAAGGAGGGTACTCTAGAGAGAGGAAGTGCAAGGCACATGACATGTAAACACACACAGCATTACTCTGGTCAGCATGTAGGTCAGCCTCACTGGAAGGAGGGAAGGCTAGGGCAGGAAGTGCAAGGCACATGACATGTAAACACACGTGGCATAGCAGGATATCCTGTGAACAGCATGCAAACTGGGGGGTGGCAGAGTTAAAATTCTGACCACATCAAATACTCCATATCCCGCACTGATCGAACATCCTCTAGTGCGTGCGTGTGTGTGCATTTATACAAGTCTTATTAGGAAGTCTTATTAGGAAGTGTGGTATATAGAACTCCCTGTATGCTTGACCTCTATTTTAAAATTATGGACAAAAACAAACAAAGCTTTTATCTCTCTTAGCCTTCAACTGATTTTGACCCCCTAAAGACTTTGAGCTTGCCTTGAATCCTTTGTGAAGGTAGTGGCAACCTCCCCCCCTCCCCCCCCCCCCTACCCCACCCCCTAAAACACGCTGAAATTCATCTCCAAGATCTTGTACCCATCTACCTCCCCCCCTGTCAGGGATAGACCTGAAAAGATTATCCTGACATTTATTAGAACATTAGAATGTGTGTGTGGCTATAATGGCATTGTGTGTGTAATGTGTGGTAAAATAGTCAGGTGTTGATTATGTCATGTGATGCTACTTGAGGGGGAGCATGTGGAGAACAATAGATATGTGGTCAGCTCGCCCTCAGTAGTCAGTTCTATTTTCTTTACCGAGTTTCTGTAAAGTGTTTCTGAAGTTTTAATAATATAATTATACTTACCTAGCTTAGAAGATAGATCAGGCTCAAGTTTGACCTAGGCTACTCTAAGGGTGGAAACGAGCGCGAACCTCAACAGTTGGTGGCAGCGGTGGAGATTGAGAGCTTTGACAATTCGGCTACATTGGGCTCTTATGCTAAAGCATAAGAGTATTTGACCTCACGATTTCGACTACGAAAAGGCTACTAGGAACGATGGAAACTAGAGCCCGATCTCAACGAACAGAATTGCAAGACTCAGAAACCACAGAAACTGATTATCGACCACAAGGGCAGGTTGATGAAGAACGGAATGACAACTTCGTGGACAACATCGGGATGCGCTGGGATCCGATGACGACGACTTACCTGAGGGTGAGATATCGACTAAGGACATGTTGAAGTGGATGGCTAAACAAAATAGCAAACGAGACTATACCATGGCAAAGTGTATGGAACTATTGGGCACACGAGCTGAGGCAAGAGCCATTCCTAAATTGGCAAATTGGGAAGATGGACAAGATGCTGAACATTTTTTGTTTTGTTTGAATCAGTGATGGATGATCATGGAGCCCCTGAGAAAGATTGGATGAAACAGTTGAAGCCAACACTGAAAGGACAAGTTTTAGAGTGGGAAGACATGCCACGAGAGGAGAGAAGGAAGCATTCTTGAGTCAAGAGAAGAGTGTTGAACTGGCTGGGAATGAGCACGGCAGAGAGAAGGATGAGATGGTGGGACCTGGAAGCAGAGGATAAGGAACCACTAATGAAATGGTATAGACAGACAAGGGAAGCCACTGACAGATACCTGAGAGACTTTGAATCCAGGAAGGCTATAATCGAACATTTAGCGATGGAGACCTTCCTGCGAGGACTGCAGCTACCTGGGTAAGGGAGCATTGTACTGATGACCCGGACGCCGCCAGTGATGCAGCAATGAGATTCTTTGTGGACAGAGGATGGGAGGCAACTGTCAAACGCAAACGAAGAAAGACAGATGATGATGAGAGGAGGAAGCAGAGAAGCAGCTCAGACTCCACCCTTAAGGTGACCAACCTACCGAAACGAGATGGAACCAGGCTGACCACAAGCACAGGATTCAAGGAGAAAAGTAAGATTGATGCTAAATACTTTGATAATGACAAGGGTCCTGTGTGCTTTAGGTGTAAGGGATGGGTCACAAGGGAAAGGACTGTAAGAATGTTTGTGCGGTGAAGATTGACAAGGAGAATGAGCCACGATCTGAGCCTAAGAAATGGAACATGGTGAGAGGTCTAGTGGGAACAATTGAATGTGAGCTGGATCCATCTGCCGACACATCGGTGGTGGTGAAAGACTTGGTGCCCGACGGAGCCTACACTGGAAAGTGGATAAGGATTGCAGATGTACACACAGTGACGAGAGATGCTCCAGTGGCTAGACTGTTGGTAAGAGTCGGAGAATGAAAGTTCTGGGTCGAGGCAGCAGTAAGGGCCAACAAAGATATTCTGTTAGGAGCAGACCACAAAAACCTATTTGAACTGATGGCGGAAGCAATGGAAGCACGACGCCAAGAAAAAGCAAGGATCAATGCAGTGACAACAAAGTCAATGAGTGCAAAGGAACAAGATGAACGGGATGCAGATCTAATTAACAGATGAGATGTTCCAGCAAGAGTTCGATATAGATGACTCTCTGTTTAACAAACGACATACAGAGAAGAAAACGAAGTCGACTAAACGAGATGACCGTCTGAGAGTGTTTGCAGACAGCACACGAGAGGTACCTGACGAGTTAGCCATGTAGGACGAGATGAGCTGACAGTAGGAAGATGACACCCTCACAGAAGCATGGGAGCGAGCAGGGACAGGAGACTACAGTGTGAAGGACAAACTCCTCTATCATATCAGTCACGGAGAAGAAGATATCTGGCAGCTTGTCGTTCCAGCTAAGAGAAGAGTAAAACTCGTGAAGTTAGCCCACAGCTCACCGATGGCAGGCCACATGGGTCGGAAGAGAACAACCGAGAAAGTATTGCAAAGGTTCTATTGGCCAGGGATAAACAAGGAGGTGAGGGAATATGTTGAACAGTGTGTTGAGTGTCAAAGGGTGCAACCAGTGCTGAGGAGTAAGGCTCCATTGATTAGCCTACCAATAATCTCGACCCCATTTGAGAGAGTCGCGATGGACGTGGTCGGGCCTCTACCAATGACCGAGAGGAAGAACCGATACCTGCTGACGATTATGGACTTTGCAACAAGATACCCTGAGGCCGTACCCATGAGACGAGTGGATAGTGAGTCAGTAGCTGAGGCCATGCTGCAGTTCTTCTGTAAGTTTGGATTGCTGAAGGAAGTACTGTCGGACAGAGGCACAAACTTCACATCAGAGTTGATGAAGAATGTGATGAGACGACTTCTCCCTACCACCCTCAGGCAAACGGCATGTTGGAGAGGTGGCATGGGACACTAAAGTAATGATTAGGAAATCAGGTCGGGGGGAAAAGGAGCTTGTTCCTTTGTTGTTTCTATATGCTTAGTTACAGAGAGGCGGTGCATGAAGCCACAGGGTTCTCTCCCTTTGAACTCGTCTTCGGCAGACATGTAAGAGGACCTCTGGACATTGTCAAGGATCAATGGGAAGAGACTGAGAATCTACCAGTCTCTGTGGCAGAATACCTCGACAACATCTACAAAAAGATGCAAGACATGGCAGGCATAGCCAAGGAAAGTGACAGACGAGCCAAGGAAAGGACCAAGAAATGGTTTGATGTAAAGGCATGAGAGAGGAGGTTCAACGAAGGCTAGTCCTGACACCAGACAAGAAAAGTAAACCGGACGCAGCTTACCAAGGACCATATTTGATCCTATCCCCAGTAACATACAGGGTAGATGTAGCTGGACGAGGAAAGCGAGGAAAAGTAGTTCATGTCAACCTGCTTAAAGAGTGGAAGACACCGACTCAAAACGTGATGGCGATCTCGGTGGTGACGGAGACATCAAACGAAGATGATGGCGACTTGGGAGCCAGGAAGGACCACTCGACCAATGCTAGCTGACGAATTGAACGAACAACAACGAAACGATACATCCGAGGTTGATGACGAAATTCGAGAAAGTTTTCGACACAAGTCCGGGTGAGACGCAATTGACAAAGCACCAAATATGAACTGGAGATGCACCCCCCATCAGAATCCCACTTTACAGGGTGCCGGTGGAGATGCACTCCCCATCAGAATCCCACCTTACAGGGTGCCGGTGGAGATGCACTCCCCATCAGAATCCTACCTTACAGGGTGCTGGTGGAGATGCAAGATGCAGTGAGAGAAGAATTGCGAGCAATGTTACAACATGGCATCATCGAAGTCTCCAGAAGCCAATGGGCAGCCCCTCTGGTGACGGCGGGGGAAAAAATGGAACGGTACGACTGTGTGGTGATTACCACAAGCTTAATGAAATCACTCAGGATGATCCTTACGTAATGCCACGAGCAGACGAGCTCATAGACAAAATTGGACATGCGAAGTTTATGTCGATTCTAGACATGACGAAGTTCCTATGTCAGAAGAAGACGGAGCAAAGACTGCTTTCATGTCCATCATGGGGAAATTTCACTTCAACAGAATGCCCTTCGGTCTGAAAGGAGCACCAGCGACCTTCCAAAGACTGGTAGATGATCTGCTTAGGGGAACCCATGAATATGCCTCTGCATATATGGATGACATTGTAGTGTTCTCAGACAATTGGAAGATGCATCTCGAACACATAGAAGAAATATTGAAGTGATTGAAGGATGCTGGTCTCACGCTACGAGCCGAAAAATGCAGAATTAGAGTGTCAAGCTGTACGTACCTTGGTCATCAAGTGGGAGGAGGTCGAGTCAAGTTGGCGGAATCGAAGATTGCAGCTTTGGAGAACTTCCGAAGACCTCAAACGAAACGAGACATCAGGGCATATCTAGGGCTCACTGGCTATTATCTAAAGTTTATAGCCAGCCATGCAGACAGAGCACTCATTTACTGAATTATTGAAGAAGTCTGAACCTGAAAAAATCAAATGGACCACAAAGTTGGAAGAGCTTTTAAGTCGTGACTTAAAAGCTGCACTAACGAGTCGACCAGTACAGTGTATTACGAACGCCGGATTTCACAAAGCCATTTCTTCTACAAACGGATGCTTCGCAAAAAGGGATTGGAGTAGTCCTTGCACAACATTTTGACGACAGGGAGAGGCCGGTGGCATATTTCTCGCAGAAGATGCTGCCGGCACAAACACGGTACACAGCTACAGAAAAAGAAGGACTGGCAGTGGTGAAGGCAATACAGCATTTTGCTGTATATTTATTTGGACGTAAATTTGTGGTACAAACAGACCATCAGCCTTTGACAAAAATACGATAGATGCAGAACGACAAATAAGGTGGTCACTAGCACTGCAAACGTGTGATTTTGATGTGGAATACAAGCCTGGAATCAATGCAGATGGACTGTCACGACAAGCTGAGGACGAACCGCCACCTTAGGAGGAAGGGGGAGATGTCAGGGATGGACCTGCAAAAGATTATCCTGACATTTATTAGAACATTAGAATGTGTGTGTGGCTATAATGGCATTGTGTGTGTAATGTGTGGTAAAATAGTCAGGTGTTGTCATGTGAGGCTACTGAGGGGGAGCACGTGGGGAACAATAGATATGTGGTCGGATCACCCTCAGTAGTCGGTTCTATTTTCTTTACAGAGTTTCTGTAAAGTGTTTCTGAAGTTTGTTTCTGAAGTTTTAATAATATAATTATACTTTAGTAGTACTTGTTGATTCTAGCTTAGAAGATATATCAGGCTCGAGTTTGACCAGGCTACCCCAAGTTAAGGGTGGAAACTAGCGCGAACCTCAACACCCCCCCCCCCCACCCCCCCCTTAGATAACTTGTGTACAATATGTCCGTTCATCAAAGTATTTCTGCTAGAAGACTCCAAAACCCGTTTCTCAATTCAGCACTAATCGTGTCTGATTACCCGAAAATTTGGTAAAAGATCTTCAATATATATACGCTTAATTAAGGGGGGACAAGTCTGAGCATGTCTGGTAATTGTGGTTAGGACTTTGGTATATTCTACACACTTCACTGTATGGACTTGATATATAGCTCAAATGATGGACCTCTCTGTGTGCTCTCTTTTGGCAATAAAAGGAGTTGCACAGGTATATATAACTGCTAAAGTTACATATAGCCAAGGTATACCAAGATATACCTCAAAACCCAGAGTGCCTGAATGGTTGAACTTCTGGCTCTTGATTGGAAAGTGCTAAGCTTGTTATCAGTGGCTAGAGGAAGCTCTACTCTACAACTTATTAAGGCGCTGAATTAGGCAAGCGTGGGGTGCAGGAACCGCCCATTTTTTTAAATTAGTCGTGGTTTAGCACCTAATGAATAAGCTTGTTTTGTAGAGTTGAGCAAGCCTTAGATAACTGCTCTCAGGAACCACAACTACAAACAGTTCAGGCACCACAACTAAGCACACTGACTTTGAGGACTCCCACTTTGGCTGCATGTAACTTGAGCATATTTATTATACACATGCAACTTTTTTTTATACCAAAAGAGAGCACACAGAAAGATCTATCTTTTGAGCTATATATCTAGTCCAGTCCATACAGTTAATGTGCAGAATCTATGAGCTCCCAAGTCGTAGCCACAAGGTTTTTTGTGTTTGTACTTTGACCCCATTCACATGAACATAATCCCACCTCAAACAATATAAAAATATCTCGGCATCAAATGTTTGTATCAAATGTTTGTACAGCCAATTACAGTCATTTAAGATGATGCTGATAAGTTATTTACTTAACTGATTTGGTGCACTGACCTTACTTCACATTCCAATTTGCAGTTCCAAAAGATAAACACGTATGGCAAAGCAAAAGTTACCACCAGAAAGCATACTGCACTGGCTATATAAATCAGGACCATAGCATGAATGTGTGCAAAGATATGGTACTTTAATTAAATGGTAAACCACAGTATTCAGACTTGTTCCCCCTTGAGAGGTTCAATCATACTGACTTTCAACAAAACCAGGTAACTATATACTAATGATGCACGTTGTCCATGTGAATGCCTAGGCATGCCTGTCTACTTGAGTGGCAGAAAATAAACATGGCAGATATTATCTATGATCTGATGTTACACTGAGTAACTTCTTGTAAGTGGCTGCCCTATAAAATTGAAACAGAGACAAAAATATGAAAAGAAATGAAACAAGAATTGGCAGGACCCTTTACCTATCACTCCAACATTATATTAATAGGTAAAGGGTCATGTACGTTTTGTTGTCTACACTGGTAAATTCTTGTTTCATTTCTAGTATGTGTTTTTTGTATTTTTCTACGACTAGCTGGCACACACGAGACTTGCCACATTCCACACCCCTGTCCGCTGTCCCACTACACATCCAAATACACACCATTTTGCCTGCCTGCTATATACATAGCCCAGATTTTAAATAGCTTGGTAGTGGCAGTTCATTCTTGAATGTGGTACAGCTTTGGTCAGCTATGGACTGGAGAAGCCTGTGCTGATGAGTCTCCCTCTTCTTCTCCCATGGCTTGACTAGTAGAGGCCTCCCCCACTGTAAACCATGTGACCTTCGCACTCAAGCTGCTAGCTCAATCTTGAATTACTATGGTTCCGGCTACTTCAAAATGTTAGTGGTACTGGGCACGCACAAACCAGTAGCAGTGCAGTCACACTCACTACTCTGACTACTCCTGGACCAGGTCGTGCTCTTTATCAGACAAGTCACTGTCAACATGTCCGAGTCAGACAGTCAGTTGTAGTCAGGTTGCACATGGACACCTAGAAAGCAAGCTCCAGCTATGCACTGCAGAGACTGGATGGATGAAGAACCAAATTTAATTCTCTGTGGCTGAAGCTGAATAAGTATCCATGGCTTGTGAAATGGTCAGGTCCTGAGAATGCTATGGAATGCTGGAAGGATGTATCTGAAGGCATGGATTGCAACTTCCACTGCCACGAAGCCAAAATGAACTCAACCTCAAACATGAATCATTTAAATTAATAGGTTCTATATCCTAGGCTGCAGATTTAGCATTTAATCCCCCCCGGGGTGGGGGGCACGTCCCAGACTGCGCTAGAAAGGCATGCCTGAGCGTCCGTCCAGGTGTCACACATTTTGGTCACAAAAAGTTGGCACATGCACACACACACACACGCACTGTCAAAGTTGTCGTAGTATGGAATTGGGAACATCTTTGACGTGGGAATGTCCTGGTGGCCTGAGTGAGACTGTCCTGTGAGTGTGGACAAAGTGTAGACGTGATCCACTTCCAGGGCAATGCTGAACTGGCCATTCTGAATCTGCAGGTACATATATTATATATGAACAATGGCAGAGGAGGTGAATCATCATAGTCACATGCTCTACCAACAAAAGGTGAGAGACAATCACATGATCTACTACCACAAGGTAACATATAGTCACATGGTGCTCTCCAACACAAGGTGAGAGACAATCACATGCTCTACCAACACAAGGTATAGGAGTCACATGCTCTACCCAATAAGGTACAGTGCATTAATGTGCAGCTGAATATCTAATCAGGGAGTGCCTTCCTGTACCCTGTATTGGTGTGATCTACTGTTTCAATAGCAGATGGCAACCTCCCCCCAACTAATATATCTCTTAACATCCGAAGCTTCTTAGCTGCCTAAATGGTGGTTTCAGCCGACCCCGGCTCCAAAAAGACTCAACAATGCCTTGAATCCTTAGCCAAGGTGGTGTATAAACCAGCAGTGCAAAAGACCATCAATCTATAATAGTGCCTATCTGGATGTGTGCATCATCCCTCTCCCCCTAGCTTGTGTGCACTAGTGCATCCATAAGAGCTGCCGGGTACACCAGGAGACCCTAACTGGCCCAATACGCATCCACACAATTATTCCTTCCAGTGGAAGGTGTGGGTAGTGTTGCTGCCGATGATGCAATCAAACTAGCTCACGTGCAGTATCACAAGCAGGACAAATGACCAGCACTCAGTTCTGCTGTTTGGCTGGTGGAGTTCCCACTCCTGGGAAGCTGTTACTAAGTCCAAAGGATGCTGTAGCTATCCTCCATCAAAACAACTGCTGTTTGGTTGGTGGAGTTCACTTGTGCAACTGTTGCCGAGTCCTTGAAGGAGGCTGCAGCTGATCCTACGTGGGTCCATCAGTGCCAGCAACAAGATATGGCATTTGTCAAGTGTAGTGTGAAGCAATAATGAACATTATTCCTGATGATGGCTAGCGCACGTGGTCGAAACATCAAGAGAGTAAATTCCAAGTGATTATTGAGAAGGTCATTGTAATTTCGTCATGTCAACTGAGAGTTCGTTGAGAGAACAACGAACAAGCAAGAAAAAGTAAAAGCCCTGGAGACCCCGAAGCTCCTACTCGGAGGAGTCCTCCACCGCTCATTGATAATGTACAGAAACAACAAACAAACAAACAATGAAAGTAAAGGAAACGCACACCACATGCAATTAAACGACCCTTTACCACTTAAAACTACGCCAATATTGTACTGCTTTTATATAAGAATGACTGGAGTATGTAAATATGGTAAAGGATCACCTAATTACATGTGGTCCATATGGCTCAGTCTTGTTAAATAAAGTTCTTGTATACGTATATGTATATAGATATATATGTATTATATATTATATTGTATATATGTATATAGGTATTATATATATTATATTGTATATAGATATATATGTATTATATTATATATTGTATATAGGTATATATGTATTAATATTGTATTAGGTATATATGTATTATATTATATATTGTATATAGATATATATGTATTATATTATATATTGTATTGGGTATATATATATTATTATATTATATATTGTATATACCTATATTATATATTATATATTGTATTAGGTATATATATATATAACACAATAGATCTGAGTTGACCTTTATTGGGTTCAGTTGCTGGAAGTAGACTCCATTATGCACATCGGACACCCATAGCCTCAATGTTGTGGCTGCTGCCTGCAGAAATGTCCAGTAATTTTACACACAGTAAGTAACACTTCAGACATGCTCGCTGACTCAGCTCATGCATGGTATTAATCCCACGTCACCAAATAGAGAACACTCTCCCAAGAGTAATAACCCTCGGCCAGTACCTGCAGGGGTTAATAACCCTCGTCCAGTACTTGCAGGGGTTAATAACCCTCGGCCAGTACCTGCAGGGGTTATTAACCTTCGTCCAGTACCTGCAGGAGTTATTAACCTTCGGCCAGTACCTGCAGGGGTTATTAACCCTCGGCCAGTACCTGCAGGGGTTATTGCTAATAAAAGAGCCCCTGCTCAGACAACACCTTCCAAGGAAATGACTGGCCCCAGGCGATTACTCCCCTCCCACTCATTATAACTGCAGCTGTGTCATAGCTGTCGGGGACAGTGTAAGGATCTGTTAGACGCAGACTTCAAAAGGATGGCTGACTTCACTGCCTAAAGACCATGGAATAGCCATGCCAGCTGTCCCGATAGTCGCTACTTAGAGGCTGTCGGCAGGAGAGGGACCGGACGGGAAACATCCATTTGCTTTCCTAAGAGATGATTGTGCTCTACCAAGCTCAATGAACAGGCATCTTCTAATGGCAGTCTATCCACGACGCCAGCCACAATGAACAAGCATTGAGCTTCTCTACGTCTGATCAGCTCTAGCAGGAACAGTCATGGCAACCGCCCTCAAGTCCCGAATGAAAGTAACTTCACAGCATTACTCAATGACACGGGGCCAGTGACGCAGCACACATCCCATTTACTATAAGAAGTGCGCTCACGACATTTATCAAGCAGCGACTTACGAGATTTCCCATGAGCTTGAAAACAGCCGTCTGCTTAGTGACGTTGTAGGGAGGGAGGAAAGGCCGGATGCACAAGGACCCATTGTGGGACTGGAGGGGACGAAGGAAACATGAAGAGAAAAATAACTCTGTTAGTCCACTAAAATAATATATTAAAGGCACTGCACAGCATTTCACACTGAGAGCAGCTGGGAGGCCTGCCCCACCACCTCCTGGAATTATGAGAGCTGCACACAAACACAGAAATTGAGCTAGTGCAACTCTGCACTAGTCAGGGGGTGAGGTGGCACTCCCTATATTAGTTTCCCCTGTATTCTGCACTAGTCAGGGGGTGAGGTGGCACTCCCTATATTAGTTTCCCCTGTATTCTGCACTAGTCAGTCAGGGGGTGAGGTGGCACTCCCTATATTAGTTTCCCCTGTATTCTGCACTAGTCAGGGGGTGAGGTGGCACTCCCTATATTAGTTTCCCCTGTATTCTGCACTAGTCAGTCAGGGGGTGAGGTGGCACTCCCTATATTAGTTTCCCCTGTATTCTGCACTAGTCAGGGGGTGAGGTGGCACTCCCTATATTAGTTTCCCCTGTATTCTGCACTAGTCAGTCAGGGGGTGAGGTGGCACTCCCTATATTAGTTTCCCCTGTATTCTGCACTAGTCAGGGGGTGAGGTGGCACTCCCTATATTAGTTTCCCCTGTATTCTGCACTAGTCAGTCAGGGGGTGAGGTGGCACTCCCTATATTAGTTCCCCCTGTATTCTGCACTAGTCAGGGGGTGAGGTGGCACTCCCTATATTAGTTTCCCCTGTATTCTGCACTAGTCAGGGGGTGAGGTGGCACTCCCTATATTAGTTTCCCCTGTATTCTGCACTAGTCAGGGGGTGAGGTGGCACTCCCTATATTAGTTTCCCCTGTATTCTGCACTAGTCAGGGGGTGAGGTGGCACTCCCTATATTAGTTTCCCCTGTATTCTGCACTAGTCAGGGGGTGAGGTGGCACTCCCTATATTAGTTTCCCCTGTATTCTGCACTAGTCAGGGGGTGAGGTGGCACTCCCTATATTAGTTTCCCCTGTATTCTGCACTAGTCAGGGGGTGAGGTGGCACTCCCTATATTAGTTTCCCCTGTATTATGCACTAGTCAGGGGGTGAGGTGGCACTCCCTATATTAGTTTCCCCTGTATTCTGCACTAGTCAGGGGGTGAGGTGGCACTCCCTATATTAGTTTCCCCTGTATTCTGCACTAGTCAGGGGGTGAGGTGGCACTCCCTATATTAGTTTCCCCTGTATTCTGCACTAGTCAGGGGGTGAGGTAGTACTCCCTATATTAGTTTCCCCTGTATTCTGCACTAGTCAGGGGGTGAGGTGGCACTCCCTATATTAGTTTCCCCTGTATTCTGCACTAGTCAGGGGGTGAGGTGGCACTCCCTATATTAGTTTCCCCTGTATTCTGCACTAGTCAGGGGGTGAGGTGGCACTCCCTATATTAGTTTCCCCTGTATTCTGCACTAGTCAGGGGGTGAGGTGGCACTCCCTATATTAGTCCCCCCTGTATTCTGCACTAGTCAGGGGGTGAGGTGGCACTCCCTATATTAGTTTCCCCTGTATTCTGCACTAGTCAGGGTGTGAGGTGGCACTCCCTATATTAGTTTCCCCTGTATTCTGCACTAGTCAGGGGGTGAGGTGGTACTCCCTATATTAGTTTCCCCTGTATTCTGCACTAGTCAGGGGGTGAGGTGGCACTCCCTATATTAGTTCCCCCTGTATTCTGCACTAGTCAGGGGGTGAGGTGGCACTCCCTATATTAGTTCCCCCTGTATTCTGCACTAGTCAGGGGGTGAGGTGGCACTCCCTATATTAGTTCCCCCTGTATTCTGCACTAGTCAGGGGGTGAGGTGGCACTCCCTATATTAGTTTCCCCTGTATTCTGCACTAGTCAGGGGGTGAGGTGGCACTCCCTATATTAGTTTCCCCTGTATTCTGCACTAGTCAGGGGGTGAGGTGGCACTCCCTATATTAGTTTCCCCTATATTCTGCACTAGTCAGGGGGTGAGGTGGCACTCCCTATATTAGTTTCCCCTGTATTCTGCACTAGTCAGGGGGTGAGGTGGCACTCCCTATATTAGTTTCCCCTGTATTCTGCACTAGTCAGGGGGTGAGGTGGCACTCCCTATATTAGTTTCCCCTGTATTCTGCACTAGTCAGGGGGTGAGGTGGCACTCCCTATATTAGTTTCCCCTGTATTCTGCACTAGTCAGGGGGTGAGGTGGCACTCCCTATATTAGTTTCCCCTGTATTCTGCACTAGTCAGGGGGTGAGGTGGCACTCCCTATATTAGTTTCCCCTGTATTCTGCACTAGTCAGGGGGTGAGGTGGCACTCCCTATATTAGTTTCCCCTGTATTCTGCACTAGTCAGGGGGTGAGGTGGCACTCCCTATATTAGTTTCCCCTGTATTCTGCACTAGTCAGGGGGTGAGGTGGCACTCCCTATATTAGTTTCCCCTGTATTCTGCACTAGTCAGGGGGTGAGGTGGCACTCCCTATATTAGTTTCCCCTGTATTCTGCACTAGTCAGGGGGTGAGGTGGCACTCCCTATATTAGCTATAGTAGACAACGTGGTGTGCATGGGTGCAGTCAACAGTAGCTATAATTGTCCCAGCCCCCCCCCCACTAGACTACTAGGGGTGACAAACGCCCTGAGGGACGCTGCACAGCACCCACCATTGTTTCAATCACGATGGTGAAGTTGTACTTTCGGGTGTCGAATAAAGTGACATAGCTGCCTCCCTGGCTGAGATGACCTACGCCATTGCCATGCTTCAGGTAGTTCATACCCAGCCGTGTGAACTGAGTGGTGTGAGCTGCAGAGAGTCGGAGAGACAAATGTGCTCACTCATCATGGAGGAGGAAGAGATAAGAGCAGAGCAGAGGGAAGAGATTGGCCAGGAGAGGACGTGCATGCACATAGCGGAGGAAGAGGTAAGAGGAGAGGGAGGAGAGAGAGGGAGGAGTCAACACCACCTCCATCTTGATCATCATCTCCTACCTGTTACCCATAGAGGACCATCGTCCACATAGTGCCCAGACCATGGCTCAACAGCCGTCATCAGTCCAGCTCTGAAGTAAGGAAGACCATCATAGTAGCTGGCGATCAGGTTCCAAGAGATGGTGCTGTATTCCAATAGGACATTCCAGCCGTATTAATCATATTAATTAAATCCAGAATCCACACATGACCCTTTGTAGTCCGACATACCAAGTCTACCTCACGTACGGGACAGGGCTGTATACAGAAATTTTGCGGAGGGTGTTGGGGGGAACTTGGGGTATGGAAAAAAGAGGGGGGTGCAGGGCCTGACCCAGTATCATGTGGCCGTTAAAATGACCGCTAAATCTCAAAATTTGAAAGGCGAGAATGACACAAGGGGAGTTAATGCCACCCCCTAAATACACCCCTGCCAGGTTTACCTGACACCAGGCCTACCTCACATATGTACCAGACATACTCACATACTGCATCTACCTCACATAGATCTCACAAACCAGGCTTACCTCATACCAGGCCTACATCACATACCAGGCCCACCTTATATACCAGGCCTACCTCACATACCAGGCCTACCTCACATACCAGGCCTACATCACATACCAGGCCTACATCACATACCAGGCCCACCTCACATACCAGGCCTACCTCACAACCAGGCCCACCAGGCCCACCTCACATACCAGGCCCACTTCACATACCAGGCCTACCTCACATACCAGGCCCACCTCACATACCAGGCCCACCTCACATACCAGGCCCACTTCACATACCAGGCCCACCTCATTTACCAGGCCCACCTCACATACCAGGCCCACCTCACATACCAGGCCCACCTCACATACCATCACATACCTTGTTATGTGGCCATTCACATAATTCTGGTTGAGGATCTAGACAGCCATAGCATTGAAACAGCACTGAGTCATGTTTAAATAATGAGCACAGGGACTTACCCTTGCCCAGCAGCCAGCCCCCACATCATCGTTGAAGGTGCTGTAATCCTCAGATGCCCACAGCTGCTTCCCAGATATGATGGCGATTATGTCGCTAACTGTTCCCGGGTAGTGAGCACTTAAGAATGAAGGGAAATGGGCAACATACCAGCAATAATAGAATACTGCAAATTTAGTTCATTATGCATTACTTTAGCCTGTCAAATGATAACACACACACACACATACGCTGATGACATTTAGCACTAAAATCATCTAATAGTGAGCTGCACCAATTGATATTGATTACCAGGGGGGGTCCAGTGGTGCCGGGACAATTCCTGAGATATCCACACACGTCCCAGATAGCCAAGGAGAGCTCTGGCTTTGCACTATAGCCCTACTCAGTGTTACAGTTACGGTGGGCAAGAACTTTAAACTCTGGGCATATCTACCAGTAATGAATGCAGGCATGGAGTGGCAAGCAAAGAGAAAGCAAAAAGCTAGAGCATGTTGATACTGAGCGACTATGCCCTCCATCCTTAGCCCATGTCTGTGCAGCGAATATATATATTTTGCATGAGGGCCTATATACATGGGAGGTAGTTTTGGAGAGCACATGGGGGTCTGGTCTGTTTATCCTATATATTTCAGGCTGGCTTGTTCTGCTATCTGCTATCTGGTAAGGGGACTGTCCTAACCGGGAAGCCCATTCTCATCTGCGCACAGTACAACCAGGCTTTGAACCTGCTACCTCTCAATCGATCTTTTCATCACGACGACCATTTCCGACTGATAAGCCCGCAAGGCGGGAAACCTATTCATATTTTTTTTTAATATGTAAACATAATATACATGGCCATGCACGGCAATACCAAATTTTCCATTCAACTCCACCCACTCCCTTTGCTTGCCAATCAATTATTAGAAACCATTGTGTGGTGAGTTGAATCACCTTACCAAGCCAGCTAAGGAGGCGTGTCCTAGAGTCTGGCTCCATGACGAGGGACAGCAATGTTTAGGACAGGTTATTAACTAATATTTAAGACAGGTTATTAATTCATATTAATTCATATTTAGGACAGGTCATTAATAAATATTTAGGACAGGTTATTAAATTAATAAATATTTAGGACAGGCTATTAATTAATATTTAGGACAGGTTATTAATTAATATTTAGGGCAGGTTATTTAGGACAGGTTATTAATAAATATTTAGGACAGGTTAATTAATATTTAGGACAGGTCATTAATTCATATTTAGGACAGGACAGGTTATTATTAATATTTAGGACAAGTTATTAATTCATATTTAGGACTGGTTATTAATTACAGGTTATTAATTAATATTTAGGACAGGTCATTAATTCATATTTAGGACAGGACAGGTTATTATTAATATTTAGGACAAGTTATTAATTCATATTTAGGACAGGTTATTAATTACAGGTTATTAATTAATATTTAGGACAGGTTACTAATTCATATTTAGGACAGGTTATTTAGGACAGGTTATTAATTGCAGGTTGTTAGTTAATATTTAGGACAGGTTATTAATAAAGGTTATTAATAAATATCTAAATATTTAGGACAGGATAATATTTAGGACAGGTTATTAATTAATATTTAGGACAGGTTATTAATTAATATTTAGGACAGGTTATTAATTAATATTTAGGACAGGTTATTATTAGGACAGGTTATTAATTGTTAGGAAATTGAAGACACACTCGTTGCACTCCTTACCCTAATATAGCAACTGCTTTTTTGAGGTCAGGGTCCACCAGCACATTAGCAGAGATCTTACTAAAGCCTCCATCTGCCGCCACTATCTGGACATGTCCAAGATTATTCATATCCAGAGCTTTCCTCAGCACCTACTCCCACAAAACAACAACAACAAAACAAGACAACAACAACAAATAGCAACAAACAAGACAACAAGAAACAAAAAGGCACTTGAAACTAATAGGACAAAAATATATAATAATATAATCCTCGACAAGCGCAGCAACGACCTCCACTAAACCCTCACCTTGATGTAAGTGGCATTATAGTCCTTCTCATTCCAGATCTGCATGGTGGAATCATCAAGACAGAGAACAGACCTAACGAGCAGGGACTTACTCCTATGTAATCAATGTCAAGGTGGTAGGTATCTCTGGCTCCCAGGATCCACATGATGATGTAGCCAGCTGTGGTCTCAGGGTACGTGTAAGGACTGCCCGAACCCTTCCCAACCTGGAGAGATTTTTATACATCTTAATTAAAGCCATCGCCAGTACTAGGTCCCGGGCACTTCCATCACTGCACAATTATCTCCGTAAGATTCTCATGCAAAATAAATCACACAAGTGTAAAATTAGAAACTGCAAGTTGATTAAAATTTCAACGAACTCTCAATCGACATAACAAAATTACAATGACCTTCTCAATAATCAACTTTTGGCTGTTTACGAGAGTAAAAGTTAAAGTTATTATTGAGGTCATTGTAATTCAATTATGTTTTTAAGTGATAAAAATGTCTAGTTTTATCACATACTTGCACTAACACAGTGTGTGGCAATGACACAGTCGTGTGTTAGACCAACAATTTTAGCCTGATTATTTCATACCGGGTTAGCCTGATTATTTCATACCGGGTTAGCCTGATTATTTCAAATTGAGTTAACCTGATTATTTCACACCGGGTTAGCCTGATTATTTCACATTGCGTTAGCCTGATTATTTCACACTTGGTTAGCCTGATTATTTCACACTGGGTTAGCATGATTATTTCACACCGGGTTAGCCTGATTATTTCACATTGAGTTAGCCTGATTATTTCACACTGGGTTAACCTGATTATTTCACACTGGGTTAGCCTGATTATTTCATACTGGGTTAACCTGATAATTTCATACTGGGTTAGCTTGATTATTTCACACTGGGTTAACCTGATTATTTCATACCGGGTTAGCCTGATTATTTCATACCGGGTTAGCCTGATTATTTCATACCGGTTTAACCTGATTATTTCACACTGGGTTAGCCTGATTATTTCATACTGGGTTAGCCTGATTATTTCACACTGGGTTAGCCTGATTATTTCAACCTGATTATTTCACACTGGGTTAACCTGATTATTTCACACTGGGTTAGCCTGATTATTTCACATTGGGTTAACCTGATTATTTCATACCGGGTTAGCCTGATTATTTCACACTGGGTTAGCATGATTATTTCACACTGTAACCTGTACCGGGTTAGCCTGATTATTTCACACTGGGTTAGCCTGATTATTTCATACCGGGTTAGCCTGATTATTTCACACTGGGTTAAGGGGGTAGTTCACTGAAAACTGGTAAAAAACGTCTGTTGACTTTGACTGCCCATAACTTTTTTAATAATTGGTTTGTGTAGATAATGTTATGCTCAAATTGTTGCTTGTTCTATGTGCTTTCCAATGATATATAAAATATCTCTAGAGGCATGTTTTGTCAGAAGATGCATGCAGAAATGCAGAAACAGGGACCCTCCTTCTCTTGGCAGACCCCCACTACTCATTAAAAAAAATCAAAAGCTGTAAATTGGTTTGTGGCTAACAGCTGTGATTGGAATGATTTTATATTGCAATAACTAAAGTGGTTGTTGAATGGCAACGTGCCGTATTTGATTACGCTAAAAATTGCAATTTTTAGCGGCGTAATCAAATACAGCAACAGCACTTGATTACAGCACGTTGCCATTCAACAACCAATTTACAGCTTTTGATTTTTAAAAATGAATAGTGGGGGTCTGCCAAGAGAAGGAGGGTCCCTGTTTCTGCATTTCTGCATGCATCTTCTGACAAAACATGCCTCTAGAGATATTTTATATATTATTGGAAAGCACATAGAACAAGCAACAATTTGAGCATAACATTATCTACACAAACCAATTATTAAAAGAGTTATGGGCAGTCAAAGTCAACAGACGTTTTTTACCAGTTTTCAGTGAACTACCCCCTTAACCTGATTATTTCACACTGGGTTAGACTGATTATTTCAAATTGAGTTAACCCGATTATTTCACACTGGGTTAGCCTGATTATTTAACATAGAGTTAACCTGATTATTTCACACTGGGTTCGCCTGATTATTTCACATTGAGTTAGCCTGATTAGTTCTCATTGTCACTTTACTCTGCATACTTCATTGCCTGGCCACTGAATGTTTCCGGCAGCAGGTGCAGCTAGATATGTTATAATTATAACCTTGATGGACAAGTACCTAAATTTGGTCCCAGTCGTCCAAAGTGCTTTAATTATTGAAACATATTAGAAGGCAGAGGTCAAGGTACATAGGTGGGTAGTCATGGTAATGTTCTACTCACCCAGGCTGGGAAAGCCCAAGGAAGTCCATACAGCTTGATGTCAGGATTCCTCTAATAATACAACATGTGAATACCAATGGAAAAATAGAGAAAGATTACCTAGGGATAGAGAGAAAGAGTGATAGAGAGGAAAGGAAGAAATGATTGGAAAGGAAGAAAAGATAGGATGAATGGATCTAGATGGTGCATGGATGGAAGGAAGGAGAGGAAGGAAGGCAGGGAGGAAAGAAGCGAAGAAATGAAAGAAAAGTAGAACGTTATTAACTTTCTTTGCTTCAGTCATGAGCCACCATTCATAGCCTCGATGAAAGTTCAAGTCATTGGCCACGTGCATGTGAGATGCCTCGGTCCCATCTACGTAAGAACAACAACAACACACAACAACTCATCACCTACCAATAACAACAACAAATATAAACAGCGCCACAAGAAAAATCTCAACATTTTAGAGCCAAAGTTTAATCACATATCGTCCCTTCCTAACATGTTAGGCTAACTGAGTGTATGTTGTAACAGTCGCAAGACCACGCCCCCTCTCCAAAGAGCGTGGTGAGTTACGCTGCATCTATATATGAATGCACCTGTACTCTGAGCATCTCCGCCAATTTCCACCTTCAGAATCTGTAAAGAAGCTCCAAAGTTGGGCTGAACAAAGATGGCACCAGAAGCAATATAATTAATGTGTAAAGAACATAACAGACAGACAAAGAACATGAGATGAAGCTCAAATGAAGATGAGTGTGGGTGTGTCTGTGTGCGTACATGCGTGCGTATGGTGCAGTACCTTGAACAAGTAGTCCAGAATCTGATCTCTCTGAGGTTGAGGGTAACTAACCAACAGGCGAGAAGTGGCCTGCATGGAGACACACCAGTGACATTGGCACTTGGAATGTCAAGTGTGACCATCCTATCTCTAGCTATGTATGACCTTTCTGCAGTAGTGAGGGCAATAAAGGTGCAAGAGGAAAGTAAACCCTCACCCAACAAGGAGCACACGCCATACAACCTACACCCACACACACCAGCGCTCAAGGTCAGCCAGCCGTAAAACAGCAAGTGCAGCATTGACGAGAAATACCAAAGCGGAGACACTTCCACCAAGATAAAGTTGCGAGTCTTGGACTTTGTGGTGAGAAGCAAGCAGCTGGGAGAGAGACAGGCTCTATGCTTCATAAAGCCATTGCTACATGTTATTTGGGGGCAAGGAAGGCCTCCACTTTCTTGTAGACCACTGCCTTTGGCAACAAATGTAATGAGGACATCAGCCTGGCCTTGATCAGTGACCTTTCACCTGCTTTAAAGCCGGCATAGATTTTATGAACCTTCCATTCTTTTTATTATGTACTTTTAACAAAAGCTTTGTTATGGGCAGCTGGGCCAGAGGAGTGGAGTAGCACTTAATTAAGGATGCACAGACTCACATCAACCTGCAGTCTTATTTACATTCAAATTTGGCAGAGCTTCCTAGACATTTGGAATGATATCAAGTTGAGAAGAGATAATTGGTTAGGAGTCAGTTGAGAGGAGAGTGCAGGGACTCTTGGTAAAAATGGTGGAGTATATGTTGAAGGAGAATGCTATCTCAGAGGAGGAGACCAAATGCTGTGAATCCTCCATCGTAAACTGAATTTGGCTTTGATTGTTGGCCCCTGATATGGCGTAGATGTTCAAATACTTACTTTGGTTCCTTGTTCAACGAATTATGTCTGTTGATGAATGTGCCTTCATATTTATAGACGTTTAATTTTATTTAGCAGGTCATGTAAACACTTGAACTGTGTGTTGTCTCCTGACTAAGTCACCTTGGAGATGGATGGGCAGGCACTCTGTACTGAGGGCTGTAAATATCTTAGCTGGAGAGAAAAGCAGGTCTGAGAATCAGCCATTCCACACCAATGTCAGTATCTGCTGGCATTACTTCAAATGATGATCGAGCCTGTCAAGATAATCTGAGAGAGATGCCACCATGTCAATAAGGTCTCCTAGACCAGACTCTAAATATATGAGGTGATGGTCAGATGTGGACCAAGTTTGGGAGGTGTCAACTCTGATGACTGACGTCACTTACTCCTTCTGGGCTGTTTGTAATAACTAAATCCAGAGTATTGCATTTGGCACGAGTGGCTCGTCAATCATCTGCACCGTGTTGAACAGGCAGGTGGAAATTGCCGAGTAATGCGAGCTGAGGAGACAAGGAAGGGAGGTCGTGAGTGTGACTTGTGATGAGGTTAAGAATTGAAAGGAGGGGGGGGGGGGGGGGGGGTAGGTGAAGATACATGTACTTAGATGAGTTGCTCAGTGTGTCTGTTCATGTTATCCTCCACTTCCCACTGTTAGACTAAGTCTCTAGAGGTTTGAAAGTCGAGACAGACCTTCTCTTAGTTCCTGTCCACTAGGTCGACAGCTGGCTGAAATGATGCTGAGTCAGCATAACAATATGACATTGTCGTGACTGAGATGACCGCTGTACAGCCACGCATCTTGTTCACATTTATGATAGGATGGGAAACCCGTTTATTTTGGACAGGTCATTTAGGACAGGTCATTTAGGACAGGTCATTTAGGACAGTTGACCAGTTCGTAATGCTAAACTTATCTTTTTCTTCAAACTCCTTCACAATAACAGATTTTTCTTCAAGCCTCCCACCATGCCAACCTACTCCCTGCTACAACCTCCGATCCTTCCACCCCAGTAATCGTCTGCTAATCCCATACAGAACTCAGTCTGCTTACCTTTCATTTCCCCCTACTACATGTACTACTAGGCTCTGGAACTCTCTCCCCAATTACACTAAATAAACTAATTCACTTGGACAATTTAAGCACTATATTCAACACCACTTAACTTTTATCTACTCAACTATATTCATATTCCTCCATGTATTTGTTTACTTATTTTTACTCTTCATAATAAAATAAACAATAATAGAATCAGGACAGCTAATACTAATAAAAGCTAATACTAATAAATGTATGCTGTAATAATACAGACATACTTGGCAATAAAAAATTCTCACATAGACTTTGATGTCCACTTGATGGGAATATTAAACATTGTCATAACCCAATTTTGACTTCAACCCCTCCTCTCTTGCATTCTACAGCTTTATTTCTTATTTCTGATTATGGTGGGAATTACAGACTCGAAGTTTTATATAACATAATAGTCCTTGGTGCAGAATTCATCTCCAGGTTGTCTCTTATCGCCCCAAAAAGGTGACACCCACTGTTTTTAAGGCTATGCTTTAGTTAACCAGGCTTAGTAATTAATTAGATGACCTCAATAATCAACTTGAAATTTACTTGAGTAACTTTTGACTAGCTTTCATCAGGAATAATGAAAGAATCGTCTAAAAAGGAGTACACTGTCCAGGCTATTATCATCTCATCAAAGACAGAACTATGTACATTTTTATTACCAAACAACATAGTCAACCACACAATAACCATAATAGGGCTATGCATGCAGCATTCATGTCCTAGTACTATACGAAAGGTGATTACGATTTACCCCGCCTCCACTGAGCCCTCCAATCCCATCAAAATCCCGCCCAAGTCCAGGGGAGTCATCCAGGTAATATGTATCAGCTCCGTCTACTTTTTGCCACTGGTGAATACTAAATACTGTCACAACCAACAAAACATTCTGGCACACAGCCGCCATTATCAATAGAGTCACGTGTCGCGGATTTCTAATAGTGCGCACCTCAAACACAAACCATGTCACCCACAAGTACGGCAGCGATTCTCTCTCTTGTTTGCCTTATCAAGATTTCTTCTTCCGATCCCGCGCCTCCAGCGAAGGATGGAGGAGACCCAGGTACTCTAGTTGGTTCGTCAAAGTTGGACATACTCCAAAAGTTAGAAGGAAAGGTACAGGCGGTCAGTAAAGATTCAAAGTGGATGCAAGTAACAAGAGTTTGTCTGAATGGAGGAGAATTGTGCGGCTTTCTCAAGAGTTCTGGGGAGTTTGTGATCCATAATGTCCCCTCTGGAACCTACCTGGTTGAGGTGTACTCTCCTAACTTTGTCTTTGAGCCCGTGCGTGTGGACATCAGTAGCAAGACTGGAAAAATCCGTGCAAGGAGGGTAAACCTCCTAAAACCAACTGCTGTTTCCCACATAACTTACCCACTCAGGTTCAAAGCTGAAAGTCAGGCAAACTTCTTTGAGAAAAGAGAAAGCTGGAATTTACTCAGTACTCTGAAGAACCCAATGGTATATAAGACAGTAAGCCAAGAGTGTTTATCATGATATCGCTTTTCTCATTCAGGTCTTGCTCCTTGTGGCACCTATCCTGCTGATGATGATCCTACCACGATTGATGAAAAGCATGGGTCCAGAGTCTCAGAAGGTCAGTGCAGGGAAATATAACACAATATCCAGTTCATAGGCGTGTCCAGTTCATAGGCGTGTCTATTAATCATTTATAGGAGATGCAGGAATCGATGAATATGATGCAGCAACCTGGGTCTTCCTTGCCCAGCGTGGAAGAATTCTTTACCAACATGTTTGGAGGTGGGACCACAAAGACTCCCAAGAAACCCAGCAGTAGAGTAGTCAAAAGAAGAGACAAACATTAATTATGTCAAAACTTGGCACAGTATTACATCATTACATTTTGTGATATAATCGTTGTGGTAGATCTTGATGTGTATGTAGTCCAGTGTAAGTTGTCTTGCAAACCAGATTTTAATCATCTTGCTGATGAGACAAAACTGACATATTGTGGTAGTTTCTTTCCAAAGATAGATGATTTGCCTCTAGAATAGGTATGTGTGTTATCGTCTGCACAGCTGATGTTTCTGTTGAATAGTGTTGCCGACCCTTTCCTTTCACCAAACACTTCATATAGTGCGCGTATAATTTTGTGATCCTTTTTTGCGTACTGCTCCACGTGTTAGGAAGCTAAAGGTAGGGAAATTATGGATTCTAGACTACTTTAGTACTTTGTCAAAGGACCCTTAGGTGACCTATTCTTGTTTTAGATGCCTCCAAAGTCGTCAGACAAGAGGAGGTCTGCTTTGAAGGAAGTAGTAACCAGAGAGTATACAGTTCACCTTCACAAGTACATCCATGGCATGTAAGACAAAACATCGTTTAACAACTACACTGTGTTAGTGTGGTGTTAGTATGCACTGAGGTAAGGTGCCATTCCAAGTTGTGTTTTTTTCTAATTAAAGATCACTATTTGGTAAGTCACTCTTTCATTGTGCATTCACCAATAGTGGGTTCAAGAGGCGTGCTCCCAGAGCAATCAAGGCAATAAGAAAGTTTGCCGAGAAGCAGATGAAAACTCCTGATGTACGTATAGATACTAAACTCAACAAGGCAATCTGGGCAAGGGGAATCAGGTAATGTTAACACCAAAACACTTGGAAGCCTAACTTATAGTTTTTGTGTCATTGCTGTTGCAGGAATGTTCCTTTCCGCATTCGTGTACGGTGCAACCGTAAGAGGAATGAAGATGAAGATTCTCCTCACAAGTTCTACACATTGGTTACATATGTCGTAGTGGAGAGCTTCAAAGGTGTGTGTGTAGGTGTGTGTGTATGACCTGTGTTGGATTGGTCTTGCTATGAATGTTGGATTTTTGTTGTTGTGGTTCCCTCCCTTTTGTTGTAGGACTCGAGACAAAAACAGTGGACAGTGAAGACTAATGTTGTTTTGTATTGGTGCACCTACAAAATAAAATATTGGCTTATTGGGTTTCATGGTATAAAAAATCTTCATTGTGTATGTTCAAGAATATGTCCTAATAAGCACACACAACTGGTGAATGTTGGAAGGGAAGCAGTGTTGAGTGAGCGCGTGCAAAAATAATTCTATTTTGATGAAAGTATTTGGAAAGGATCATTTGACTTATTTGGGTAGTGCACTCGAGACTTGGTTTCAGTGCAATGGATGGGCACACTTGATGACGCTCTGTCGCACTTTTCCTGGAGGTCAGTTGCTGGTTGTGACCTAATGCACTAAAAGTGAGCAGCTAATTTACTATAGTATGTCTATATACTTCCCCTGCGCCAAGACCTTGTCGGTCACGTTTTTCTTTCCACCCCCTCGTTGAGAGTGAGGTAGACCAGGAAGTAGCTAGGGTTTAGGCTAGAGCTATGCTTATTGATTTCCTGGAAATAGTTTCCATATTCCCTGGACACTCAATTCCCCGAAATTGTATAAAAGTCTTGGTTAAAAAAATTGAATAAGTAGTTCCCAAATTTCTATGTCCCGTCTTGACAATAATAAGAAGTAGTTCCCAAATTTTCATGAGTCACTTGTCTTGACAATTTAAAAAAAATGTCCATGTTATGATGACAAGACCGTATGTTCCTTGTGTACCTTTCTGCGGAAGAGTACTAGTTGATTACACGCATATATATACCTTGGAGTTTTCCCCCCTTTTTTCCTTCTTGTATATAGCCATTCGGCACTTGACGTCAACCAGCTAGTTTAAAATCAAAATCCGTTGCGTAAGTGTTTCAATGAACATAGAGAGCTTTTATTACTTGTTGACATTTATACTGTGCCATTCAGGCTGCCATCTGCTATTATTCTAAGCATAGTCATGGCCATATTGTCAGGCAATAATTTTTACAATCTTAGGTTTCCTGGATACCGGGTCCTAGACAATCCACGGTTGGGGTGGGGTGGACAATCGACAATCTGCAATGATTATATCACATGATGTAATTCTTGGGTTTTTGTGACATGAAGAATTGGCTGGGGATGGGTGAAGGCTTAGCTAGGAGGTATGGTATAACCTTACCTGTCCTCTCACCTCTAAAGTACATAGACATAAAGTAGTTGGTTGACATTGAAACAAACATTGGAGGAAAATAAAAACACCCCAGCAAAACTTGAATGCACTCAAATACCAGGTCCGTGGATGTTGGTAAACAGTATATAGTTCAAATGAGCTAGGTTTGGGGAAGCTTGACCTTGAGCATTCTTATGGCTTGACATCATGCAGATGAAATCCTATCCTAAACAGACATTTTAGCTATATAGCTTATAGATTTACTCGAGTGAAGTGAACTACGAATATATTGCAATAACAAGAATATGTCCCTAGCACACATGCTCACCTTACATGTTAGCATACTTGCCATTGCATGTTAGCATACTTGCCATTGCATGTTAGCATACTTGCCATTGCATGTTAGCATACTTGCCATTGCATGTTAGCATACTTGCCATTGCATGTTAGCATACTTGCCATTGCATGTTAGCATACTTGCCATTGGTGAGCCTTCCTTGACAAAGAACTAACTTAGACTGAAAACTCTGCATGATTATAACCATGAAATAGGTGAAGACATCATCAGTTTGAGCGAACTAGTTTTTACTGACTGAAATGAGAAGACCAAATGATTTTTCAGATGAGTGAAATGCCATAAATAGTTCCGAAGTGTTTTTTTTTGCAATACTTAAAAGATAATAGAAGTAGGGGGGAAAATATGGAAAAACATCACACACACACACACACATACACACACACACACACACACATATGCCTACTAGTATTATAAAGAAGGTGTCAGATATGCATGTTACAGGTGCAACTTGCCCTGGGAAACAATTCTGGTCAAGGATCCTGGGTCACAAATGGATTTATTGGGCGCTGCATGGAAAAATGCGAGATTTCTGTTATGGGGACCTAAAAATGAAGGAGAACTTGGTTTTCTGCCCATATTTCTGATATATAGTCACCTTTAAAACCCAGCAAGTGCCCTTTTCATTGCGATATTTGTGATGACCTTTTGTTGTTGTTGTTGAAAATCTTAATTCTAAACATTGAATTTGAAATGCACCAAACATTCAGCTGGCCCTATATATCTCCACCAAATTTACGCTTGACTGTTCATATACTTGGCAGAAAGTAATAGAACGTTATTTAATTGCTCTAGCTTTGAGTAATTGAAACAGCAAATTACGAGGAGGAAAAAAAGCCAATATTACTCCTAAATTATGCTCCAAAAAATGCTACCGGTAATAAGAATTTGATCATGACTCAGGAGGCCAGGCATGTATGATTGACCACTCATCAGAAATGTGATTAGGCCAACCTGATTACATAGTACAATATAGCTGCCCAAAACCTTGTGCCGGGCAACTCCATGTCAAAATCAGCAATAACTCGGGAACCTGTCGCATGAGAAAATTAATGACTGCTGTAAGTAGGATGTTTATGGCCACGGGAAATCAGACAGCAATACGAGGGTTCCAATATGGCTGACGAAAATCATCTGTGGAATAGGACTATTTTGAGCCCAAAATCAGCTACAATCAGCAGTCATCACATGTAAAATTATACCACATATATTTTCTAGTTTTAGATTTTTTTATTAACGATAAAATTAGGCTTTACATACATTTGGTTTGTTGTTGAATAGTTCACAACCTCATCCATATCGTACTACACCCTGCAATTCATATAGAACTATATGATAAGGGCTTGTTTATATACATATATATATATACCCTGACCACCACAACACACTCAAATATTCATTGGTTCACAGATCCATACCTTTACCAACTTAACAGTCAAATATTCATTGGTTCACAGATCCATACCTTTATCAGCTTAACACAGTCAAATAATTCATTGGTTCACAGATCCATACCTTTATCAGCTTAACACAGTCAAATATTCATTGGTTCAGAGATCCATACCTTTACCAACTTAACACAGTCAAATATTCATTGGTTCAGAGATCCATACCTTTATCAACTTAACATAGTCAAATATTCATTGGTTCAGAGATCCATACCTTTATCAGCTTAACACAGTCAAATATTCATTGGTTCACAGATCCATACCTTTATCAGCTTAACACAGTCAAATATTCATTGGTACATAGATCCATACCTTTACCAACTTAACACAGTCAAATATTCATTGGTTCAGAGATCCAGACCTTTATCAACTTAACACAGTCAAATATTCATTGGTTCACAGATCCATATCTTTATCAACTTAACACAGTCAAATATTCATTGGTTCACAGATCCATACCTTTATCAACTTAACACAGTCAAATATTCATTGGTTCACAGATCCATACCTTTATCAACTTAACACAGTCAAATATTCATTGGTTCAGAGATCCATACCTTTATCAACTTAACACAGTCAAATATTCATTGGTTCACAGATCCATACCTTTATCAACTTAACACAGTCAAATATTCATTGGTTCACAGATCCATACCTTTATCAACTTAACACAGTCAAATATTCATTGGTTCACAGATCCATACCTTTATCAACTTAACACAGTCAAATATTCATTGGTTCACAGATCCATACCTTTATCAACTTAACACAGTCAAATATTCATTGGTTCAGAGATCCATACCTTTATCAACTTAACACAGTCAAATATTCATTGGTTCACAGATCCATACCTTTATCAACTTAACACAGTCAAATATTCATTGGTTCACAGATCCATACCTTTATCAACTTAACACAGTCAAATATTCATTGGTTCACAGATCCATACCTTTATCAACTTAACGCAGTCAAATATTCATTGGTTCAGAGATCCATACCTTTATCAACTTAACAGTCAAATATTCATTGGTTCAGAGATCCATACCTTTACCAACTTAACGCAGTCAAATATTCATTGGTTCAGAGATCCATACCTTTATCAACTTAACAGTCAAATATTCATTGGTTCACAGATCCATACCTTTATCAACTTAACACAGTCAAATATTCATTGGTTCAGAGATCCATACCTTTATCAACTTAACACAGTCAAATATTCATTGGTTCACAGATCCATATATACCTTTATCAACTTAACACAGTCAAATATTCATTGGTTCACAGATCCATACCTTTATCAACTTAACGCAGTCAAATATTCATTGGTTCAGAGATCCATACCTTTATCAACTTAACAGTCAAATATTCATTGGTTCAGAGATCCATACCTTTACCAACTTAACACAGTCAAATATTCATTGGTTCACAGATCCATACCTTTATCAACTTAACGCAGTCAAATATTCATTGGTTCAGAGATCCATACCTTTATCAACTTAACAGTCAAATATTCATTGGTTCACAGATCCATACCTTTATCAACTTAACAGTCAAATATTCATTGGTTCAGAGATCCATACCTTTACCAACTTAACGCAGTCAAATATTCATTGGTTCAGAGATCCATACCTTTATCAACTTAACACAGTCAAATATTCATTGGTTCACAGATCCATACCTTTATCAACTTAACACAGTCAAATATTCATTGGTTCACAGATCCATACCTTTATCAACTTAACACAGTCAAATATTCATTGGTTCACAGATCCATACCTTTATCAACTTAACGCAGTCAAATATTCATTGGTTCAGAGATCCATACCTTTATCAACTTAACAGTCAAATATTCATTGGTTCAGAGATCCATACCTTTACCAACTTAACGCAGTCAAATATTCATTGGTTCAGAGATCCATACCTTTATCAACTTAACAGTCAAATATTCATTGGTTCACAGATCCATACCTTTATCAACTTAACACAGTCAAATATTCATTGGTTCAGAGATCCATACCTTTATCAACTTAACACAGTCAAATATTCATTGGTTCACAGATCCATATATACCTTTATCAACTTAACACAGTCAAATATTCATTGGTTCACAGATCCATACCTTTATCAACTTAACGCAGTCAAATATTCATTGGTTCAGAGATCCATACCTTTATCAACTTAACAGTCAAATATTCATTGGTTCAGAGATCCATACCTTTACCAACTTAACACAGTCAAATATTCATTGGTTCACAGATCCATACCTTTATCAACTTAACGCAGTCAAATATTCATTGGTTCAGAGATCCATACCTTTATCAACTTAACAGTCAAATATTCATTGGTTCACAGATCCATACCTTTATCAACTTAACAGTCAAATATTCATTGGTTCAGAGATCCATACCTTTACCAACTTAACGCAGTCAAATATTCATTGGTTCAGAGATCCATACCTTTATCAACTTAATAACACAGTCAAATATTCATTGGTTCACAGATCCATACCTTTATCAACTTAACACAGTCAAATATTCATTGGTTCACAGATCCATACCTTTATCAACTTAACACAGTCAAATATTCATTGGTTCACAGATCCATACCTTTATCAACTTAACGCAGTCAAATATTCATTGGTTCAGAGATCCATACCTTTATCAACTTAACAGTCAAATATTCATTGGTTCAGAGATCCATACCTTTACCAACTTAACGCAGTCAAATATTCATTGGTTCAGAGATCCATACCTTTATCAACTTAACGCAGTCAAATATTCATTGGTTCACAGATCCATACCTTTATCAACTTAACGCAGTCAAATATTCATTGGTTCAGAGATCCATACCTTTATCAACTTAACACAGTCAAATATTCATTGGTTCACAGATCCATACCTTTATCAACTTAACACAGTCAAATATTCATTGGTTCACAGATCCATACCTTTATCAACTTAACACAGTCAAATATTCATTGGTTCACAGATCCATACCTTTATCAACTTAACGCAGTCAAATATTCATTGGTTCAGAGATCCATACCTTTATCAACTTAACACAGTCAAATATTCATTGGTTCAGAGATCCATACCTTTATCAACTTAACACAGTCAAATATTCATTGGTTCAGAGATCCATACCTTTATCAACTTAATAACACAGTCAAATATTCATTGGTTCAGAGATCCATACCTTTATCAACTTAACACAGTCAAATATTCATTGGTTCACAGATCCATACCTTTATCAACTTAACACAGTCAAATATTCATTGGTTCACAGATCCATACCTTTATCAACTTAACGCAGTCAAATATTCATTGGTTCAGAGATCCATACCTTTATCAACTTAACAGTCAAATATTCATTGGTTCACAGATCCATACCTTTATCAACTTAACAGTCAAATATTCATTGGTTCAGAGATCCATACCTTTATCAACTTAACACAGTCAAATATTCATTGGTTCAGAGATCCATACCTTTACCAACTTAACGCAGTCAAATATTCATTGGTTCAGAGATCCATACCTTTATCAACTTAATAACACAGTCAAATATTCATTGGTTCACAGATCCATACCTTTATCAACTTAACACAGTCAAATATTCATTGGTTCACAGATCCATACCTTTATCAACTTAACACAGTCAAATATTCATTGGTTCACAGATCCATACCTTTATCAACTTAACGCAGTCAAATATTCATTGGTTCAGAGATCCATACCTTTATCAACTTAACAGTCAAATATTCATTGGTTCAGAGATCCATACCTTTACCAACTTAACGCAGTCAAATATTCATTGGTTCAGAGATCCATACCTTTATCAACTTAACGCAGTCAAATATTCATTGGTTCACAGATCCATACCTTTATCAACTTAACGCAGTCAAATATTCATTGGTTCAGAGATCCATACCTTTATCAACTTAACACAGTCAAATATTCATTGGTTCACAGATCCATACCTTTATCAACTTAACACAGTCAAATATTCATTGGTTCAGTCAAATATTCATTGGTTCACAGATCCATACCTTTATCAACTTAACACAGTCAAATATTCATTGGTTCACAGATCCATACCTTTATCAACTTAACGCAGTCAAATATTCATTGGTTCAGAGATCCATACCTTTATCAACTTAACACAGTCAAATATTCATTGGTTCAGAGATCCATACCTTTATCAACTTAACACAGTCAAATATTCATTGGTTCAGAGATCCATACCTTTATCAACTTAATAACACAGTCAAATATTCATTGGTTCAGAGATCCATACCTTTATCAACTTAATAACACAGTCAAATATTCATTGGTTCAGAGATCCATACCTTTATCAACTTAACACAGTCAAATATTCATTGGTTCAGAGATCCATACCTTTATCAACTTAACGCAGTCAAATATTCATTGGTTCACAGATCCATACCTTTATCAACTTAACGCAGTCAAATATTCATTGGTTCAGAGATACATACCTTTATCAACTTAACACAGTCAAATATTCATTGGTTCACAGATCCATACCTTTATCAACTTAACACAGTCAAATATTCATTGGTTCACAGATCCATACCTTTATCAACTTAACACAGTCAAATATTCATTGGTTCACAGATCCATACCTTTACCAACTTAACGCATCAAATATTCATTGGTTCAGAGATCCATACCTTTATCAACTTAACACAGTCAAATATTCATTGGTTCAGAGATCCATACCTTTATCAACTTAACACAGTCAAATATTCATTGGTTCACAGATCCATACCTTTATCAACTTAATAACACAGTCAAATATTCATTGGTTCAGAGATCCATACCTTTATCAACTTAACACAGTCAAATATTCATTGGTTCACAGATCCATACCTTTATCAACTTAACACAGTCAAATATTCATTGGTTCACAGATCCATACCTTTATCAACTTAACGCAGTCAAATATTCATTGGTTCAGAGATCCATACCTTTATCAACTTAACAGTCAAATATTCATTGGTTCACAGATCCATACCTTTATCAACTTAACAGTCAAATATTCATTGGTTCAGAGATCCATACCTTTATCAACTTAACACAGTCAAATATTCATTGGTTCAGAGATCCATACCTTTACCAACTTAACGCAGTCAAATATTCATTGGTTCAGAGATCCATACCTTTATCAACTTAATAACACAGTCAAATATTCATTGGTTCACAGATCCATACCTTTATCAACTTAACACAGTCAAATATTCATTGGTTCACAGATCCATACCTTTATCAACTTAACACAGTCAAATATTCATTGGTTCACAGATCCATACCTTTATCAACTTAACGCAGTCAAATATTCATTGGTTCAGAGATCCATACCTTTATCAACTTAACAGTCAAATATTCATTGGTTCAGAGATCCATACCTTTACCAACTTAACGCAGTCAAATATTCATTGGTTCAGAGATCCATACCTTTATCAACTTAACAGTCAAATATTCATTGGTTCACAGATCCATACCTTTATCAACTTAACAGTCAAATATTCATTGGTTCAGAGATCCATACCTTTATCAACTTAACACAGTCAAATATTCATTGGTTCAGAGATCCATACCTTTACCAACTTAACGCAGTCAAATATTCATTGGTTCACAGATCCATACCTTTATCAACTTAACACAGTCAAATATTCATTGGTTCAGAGATCCATACCTTTATCAACTTAACACAGTCAAATATTCATTGGTTCAGAGATCCATACCTTTATCAACTTAATAACACAGTCAAATATTCATTGGTTCAGAGATCCATACCTTTATCAACTTAATAACACAGTCAAATATTCATTGGTTCAGAGATCCATACCTTTATTAACTTAACACAGTCAAATATTCATTGGTTCAGAGATCCATACCTTTATCAACTTAACGCAGTCAAATATTCATTGGTTCACAGATCCATACCTTTATCAACTTAACGCAGTCAAATATTCATTGGTTCAGAGATCCATACCTTTATCAACTTAACACAGTCAAATATTCATTGGTTCACAGATCCATACCTTTATCAACTTAACACAGTCAAATATTCATTGGTTCACAGATCCATACCTTTACCAACTTAACGCATCAAATATTCATTGGTTCAGAGATCCATACCTTTATCAACTTAACACAGTCAAATATTCATTGGTTCAGAGATCCATACCTTTATCAACTTAACACAGTCAAATATTCATTGGTTCACAGATCCATACCTTTATCAACTTAATAACACAGTCAAATATTCATTGGTTCAGAGATCCATACCTTTATCAACTTAACACAGTCAAATATTCATTGTTTCAGAGATCCATACCTTTATCAACTTAACGCAGTCAAATATTCATTGGTTCAGAGATCCATACCTTTACCAACTTAACGCAGTCAAATATTCATTGGTTCAGAGATCCATACCTTTATCAACTTAACAGTCAAATATTCATTGGTTCAGAGATCCATACCTTTATCAACTTAACGCAGTCAAATATTCATTGGTTCAGAGATCCATACCTTTATCAACTTAACAGTCAAATATTCATTGGTTCAGAGATCCATACCTTTATCAACTTAACACAGTCAAATATTCATTGGTTCACAGATCCATACCTTTATCAACTTAACACAGTCAAATATTCATTGGTTCACAGATCCATACCTTTATCAACTTAACACAGTCAAATATTCATTGGTTCACAGATCCATACCTTTATCAACTTAACACAGTCAAATATTCATTGGTTCACAGATCCATACCTTTATCAACTTAACACAGTCAAATATTCATTGGTTCACAGATCCATACCTTTATCAACTTAACGCAGTCAAATATTCATTGGTTCAGAGATCCATACCTTTATCAACTTAACAGTCAAATATTCATTGGTTCAGAGATCCATACCTTTACCAACTTAACGCAGTCAAATATTCATTGGTTCAGAGATCCATACCTTTATCAACTTAATAACACAGTCAAATATTCATTGGTTCACAGATCCATACCTTTATCAACTTAACACAGTCAAATATTCATTGGTTCACAGATCCATACCTTTACCAACTTAACGCAGTCAAATATTCATTGGTTCAGAGATCCATACCTTTATCAACTTAACGCAGTCAAATATTCATTGGTTCACAGATCCATACCTTTATCAACTTAACGCAGTCAAATATTCATTGGTTCACAGATCCATACCTTTATCAGCTTAACACAGTCAAATATTCATTGGTTCAGAGATCCATACCTTTATCAACTTAACGCAGTCAAATATTCATTGGTTCAGAGATCCATACCTTTATCAACTTAACACAGTCAAATATTCATTGGTTCACAGATCCATACCTTTATCAACTTAACACAGTCAAATATTCATTGGTTCACAGATCCATACCTTTATCAACTTAATAACACAGTCAAATATTCATTGGTTCAGAGATCCATACCTTTATCAACTTAACACAGTCAAATATTCATTGGTTCACAGATCCATACCTTTATCAACTTAACACAGTCAAATATTCATTGGTTCACAGATCCATACCTTTATCAACTTAACACAGTCAAATATTCATTGGTTCACAGATCCATACCTTTATCAACTTAATAACACAGTCAAATATTCATTGGTTCAGTGATCCATACCTTTATCAACTTAACACAGTCAAATATTCATTGGTTCACAGATCCATACCTTTATCAACTTAACACAGTCAAATATTCATTGGATCAGAGATCCATACCTTTATCAACTTAACGCAGTCAAATATTCATTGGTTCAGAGATCCATACCTTTATCAACTTAACGCAGTCAAATATTCATTGGTTCACAGATCCATACCTTTATCAACTTAACACAGTCAAATATTCATTGGTTCAGAGATCCATACCTTTATCAACTTAACACAGTCAAATATTCATTGGTTCAGAGATCCATACCTTTATCAACTTAACACAGTCAAATATTCATTGGTTCAGAGATCCATACCTTTATCAACTTAATAACACAGTCAAATATTCATTGTTTCAGAGATCCATACCTTTATCAACTTAACGCAGTCAAATATTCATTGGTTCAGAGATCCATACCTTTATCAACTTAACACAGTCAAATATTCATTGGTTCAGAGATCCATACCTTTATCAACTTAACACAGTCAAATATTCATTGGTTCAGAGATCCATACCTTTATCAACTTAACACAGTCAAATATTCATTGGTTCAGAGATCCATACCTTTATCAACTTAATAACACAGTCATTTGGTTCACAGATTAATCCTACAACATTCATACCGCCTAATGCTGCCCCAGCCTGATGCAAATACATAGTGTGGTGAATTCAATTTGGATGTGGTGTTTCAGTGTACAGAAAATGAATGACTATAATAATGCCACTCGTATGTAGTATGCATGCTACTTATGTAGATGTCAATGTCTTGAATATCGATTGGGACATTTTGACAGCCCGAGCGTGAGCAAAATCCTGAACATTCAACCTCATAGTTTTTGCACATCATTTGTGATCCACACATCCACCTTTGCAGCCACACATTTTGAACTCTTAGTATCTTAGTAGATGACAGTTACTGGGAGCAGTCGAGTCCAAATATGCCGTTTCCTCTGCCACTCCCAGACTTCTGGTGATGGATGTGATGCAGGTAGTTCTACCAGACATATCCTACCTGGTAAGCCCCATGCAGCATGTGGAACAGCAGGGTATCTCGGCTGGAAGGAATGTTCTCAATTTCGGAGGGAATTTGCAGAGCATCTCCTTCCTCACCACATTGTTATCAGATCTCTTGCTGGTTTTGTCACACGTGAGGAGGATGAACCTCTCCAAGAGTTTGAAGGTGTGTTGGAAACTTCAGCGACTTACACGGGAAGTGCTTTAAAAACTGGTGTCACTTCTGGGAAGGCTGTCGGTGCATTCCATGCAGTGAGCTTACCCTTTCTATAGAAGAAGGACATGGTATGTGACTCAGTTGTAATGAAAAGATGGTGCTTTTTCTTCACCGAGCTGATGAGCAACTTCGTGAGCTGCAATGTAGCGAAAGTCTGCACCTTTACCAAAAGCTATCCGGAGCTCATCAATTCCAAACTGATGGTAGAAGGCAGTTGTAAGGCAGCAACATCAGTCTCTGATGTCCTGATCATCACTGTGGCTCTGTGTGACATACTCTCCTATGTGCAAGAAAAGATGTGTGTCTGAGCACTTCCTCATGCCAGCATGGTGATAGAGATGTTGGACAAGCAGGAGGCCAGAATTCCCCCCTCAACTCGCTGACACGAGCTCTTCAAGTTCTTCCAATTGAGATGGAGATAGTTGCAGAGGAAGGCAAGCACCTCTGCCTTGTACGAATTGACCTGCAAACTTTACTGCCAATTGGAAGGGACCATATTTTGTTAGGCAGCACTTTCTGGCGAACACTCGACCCTCTCCTTCCTCGAGTTGTTGACTTTGACATAGAAACCAATCAAAGAGCACATTTACATCAGCTGCATGCTGAAGCTGCTTGTGCACATGGGGGATGAACTGCATTTTTTCACTCTTACCTCCACAGAGCGATGGATGACCTGTGCATCCACTCAAGAGGCACTGTAATTTGACGTATCCTATTATTTATTTTTTAGAATATTCAACAGGATATGCGCATGGTCTTCTTGCAAGGAGATTGATGTATGTATTGGTTAGACTCTTGCTTGAACTATTTGTCGAGATTACCTCTCTCGGACTCAGCAGGAAATAGATGTCTTTGCTGCTAACTACCTTTGAGGGTCGAAACCTTTGTCTTGTGTGTGACTTCTGTTGTTTGTTATTTGGTCACATGCTGAAAGACTTTCAATCAAGTTATTTTGTGGAATGGTGTTTGAGAATGGGATAATGCGGTCGATAATCATCTCTCCTTACTCCTTAAAACACCTTTTCCCCAAAACTGGTGTGTTGATAAGGTTTGTAGTGGCTTTTTCAGGACCACCCACAACTCCGGTGTTTGGAGTGCCACTGTCCTCTTCCATGAAGGGATTTTACATCTGTTGAAACTGGCCATAGAACTTTCAGGCATCACCTTGAAAATGAAGCTGGACACTAAGGCACTTTTCACAATGATTATCAGAAGATGTTCTGCTGTTCATCTCTCCAAATTCGCTTACCACTCTTGCAATTTCTGGCCCGCAACCACCCATCGGGGAAGCCCATCTGGTCGCTCAGTGAGACCAACAGCAACACCCTCTCCCTTGATCAAAGCGCTCTGTTGCCTATGGACTTGCCCAGAGCTGTTGTGTGAGAAAAGGCAGCTGGACTTTCTAGGCACAAATTTCCCATTGGTAACTAACTCGTGATAAAAGCTTGTGTGAGTAATTAGTGGTAGTTGGTTGGATATTTGGATATAATATGCCCTGTGCTTTTTGGTACAGATTCATGTGCAGCCAATCTTGAGATACAAATGTGAACATGCATTTAATGTTCACTTGCACACGATGACCTCGCCTGTAGCTGATCTTGGGCTCAAAACAGTCAAAGCCTAAGGCACACTGACAGACGACATGTTTTTTTTAACACTACTTAGTGCATGGTGTGGCATGAGGTTCATTACTTCCACTGACAAAAGATGATCCAGGGAGGGAACTGCATCACATTGGGTAACTAAGGTTAAAGACGGCTCAATGGCAACAAAAAAAATGATACAATGTTCTCCCTAGATCTTTGAAAGTGATTTGGAAAGCTGTCAATAGAGGGTGGAGTCTGTGGTGTGTGAGGGTGGAGTCTGTGGTGTGTGAGGGGGGAGTCTGGGGAGCTGAGAGCGAGGGTGGAGTCCATTGGTCAAGTTTAGGTCCGGTTTTTGGGGGAGACATGGTTAAGGAGGTCACTAGAGGTCACTAGGGGCACTGATTTATTCCATCCAAAGTTGATCTGTTGGTTTCCCATGGCTGGGATGGACATCCCACTTCCTGTGTCCCTCCCTTGCTGTGGTGAACTGCAAGCCCAAAACATTACATGTGAGGCCAGATCACCCTAATTCAGCTGGCTCCGGCTGTAAGGTCTGGGACAACCATTCATATGTATGTACATGCATAATAGGCACACTGCCAGAGTTAAGAAGGTTTGGCTTGTTGTCTTGAAGGTGTAAACAACAACAGCAACAACGACCACAGAATGTGTCTGTTGACTTGATATGAGAACCATACACAAGAGCAGCATAAGTTCAAGCTAATGCTATTAGTGACTGGTAAATTGGTAAATTAATTAAAGAACAAATTATGACACAGTAACACGGATTCAAGGCAAAATAATTTAATTATGACCCATGCTATATGAGATTTACCACTTAGTTAAATATTATGCTTTGAAAAGGACTAAACAACTGTGTCAGTTGGTTTATGCATGCAGGACATGTCACAAGCTACTAGCTATTTACTACCTAAAGTTGGCAGAGCTCCAAAATCTAACGAGATCTGTGCAAAATCACTTGCAGCCCTTGTGGTGACCATAAAGACTTCTATATTTTTCTTTCTTTGTCCTCCTAGCCCTAGCCCTAGCCCTATCCTCCTAGCCCTAGCATTTCCTTAATGCAATAGAAATTATAAAAAAGAGACGTCACTATTTGGTGCGCTCCCGAGCACACGCAAACTATGCATAGGCAAATCCACTCATTTTATATTGAAATTCACGCCTGTGCGTTGGTTGCAATGATAATTATATTATGAAGAAGAACCGAATTAGGGGCACAGATCAGCTTCTAGCCAAATGAGCATTTCAGACTAATGATGTCATTATAGTAGCAACTGTAATAGAGTTCTGTGTTGGAGTACGTCTCTAAAATTTCTAACTCGATGACCAATTTCAAAGCTAAAATGCACATTAATATTCTCATTATTTGCCATTGGAAGAGCTTGGCTTGTGCCTTGGAGGCATGCAAGTGCTTCAATTAAAATAACCAACGACCTTTAATGGTCACAAGCATTATGATGTGAAGATCCGATAGAAAGTTGTCACACTAGATGTGGAAAAGATGGATCACCCCCTTGCTAAACCTCATCGAAATGAATCGGAAAATGCTCTGTGACATTGGATTTTAAATTCTGTTTCAAATGCCACATTTGAAGTAGCTTACCAGAAAGTGTGTGTGGTTTATGTGGTATGACCTCCCAACTCAAGAGCCTGACCAATTTCTGTTTCACACACACACACACGTGCGTGCGTGCAGACACTGCTCACAGACAGTGCCAGCACACACACACACACACACACACTCCACACACACACACACACACACACACACTCCACACACACACACACACATGCGTGCAGACACTGCTCACAGACAGTGCCAGCACACACACACACTCCACACACACACTCCACACACACATACCAGTGCCTGCTTCATTGCTGTTGCAAACAGTCACACTACCCCTTTATTTAGGGAACAAAGCTCAAGCTCCATCTCCCGTGTGCCATGTTCCTGTGCGCCTGTGCACTGCCAGACCACCTCTGCTGTAGAATCATCTACTTCATTCCAAACCCTGGGTAGCCATTTCGCTCCCACACTGGTTTCTGACTCCCATTCACATACTACTTGCCTCTTCTTATCACTCTCTCTTCTGAAACTTCTCAAGCACATCACACACCACCTCCTTAGTTACCTGCCTTGTGGCGTGTGCCTCTTCTTATCACTCTCTCTCTAAAACTCCTCGAGCACACACCACCTCATTGATGCCTATCCTGCAGCGTGTGCTGTAGCCCATGCCTGTTGGCATTCCTTGCCCAACCTACACAGATCTTCCTACAGCAGGTATTTTGTGGTGTGGATGGTGACTGTCACCACGATCTACTAGTTGACTGGAATTCTATCCATATCAAAGCGAGGAGTGCACCATTATAAGCAAACAGGCATTCCAGTGCGGCTTTTTCTCCTTCTGGTATACCTCCTGATCGACTTTTCATCATACAAGATCCTTGATATCTACGCCAACACCAGGGATCTTTACCACCAGAGCACACAAGCATTCCATTACCAGTCAGGTGTAGGGATTGAACAGCACAGGTGCCATGCAGCAGCCGTGTTTCACCATGTCTATCATTTTCATGAGATTGCCATTCTGTTGAATTGTTGCTTGAAGGATTTTATAAACTGGGCAATCTGATCTGGCACACCGAAGGAATAGTTATAGTCTGCTTTTCCAATTCTAACGACTTATGGGGATAGAGGCCCCTTTTAGATTAAGATAGTAAGTTATTGGCCGAGATAGTGGATAGCGGCATTAATTTAATATCTTATGTCCTGCCGAGCTTCCCCACTGCCATCCACACAGAGGCGTACACTTTTTTCAGGTTACAAACACAGCTTCCCTCTGTGTTCCCATGACTTCTCTACCACCAGATAATGCCTTGTGCTGATCATATCTGCACAGTCACTCTCCTTTGAGACTCGTGCAACACTTCCACAGACAACTTTTGCAACAGCCACCTTTGCAGCAACCACTCTAGCCACATTTGACAGAGCTATTTCCCTGCCAGCTATCTCTTTCCACACCTGATACACCAGGCTACACCAGGTCCAGCAACATGTCCAGGAATTCATCATCACCACTCACTGCCTTCACCAAACAAAGCCTTCCCATTTTTTCATCTGTCCTATTGTCCTCTCCAACTCCTCCCTTGATGGTGTGTCTGTCATGTGAAGTATCAGAAGGCAGTCTATTATTCATCAAACTTGCTCTGAATATTCAATATCTTTGTGAAGCACCTTCCCTCACCTCTGCTGTTGTAACTCTGGAATGCATCATACCTTACCCTCTTTGTCCTTTTGCTGACCTAACCAACAAAAGTCTCCTCCATCCTCACTGAATATCCCTTTTGCAACAACCTCAACATGTCTTTCCACCTGCGGTTCTGCTGCATTAAAAAAATAAATCTAGTGTCGCTTGCTTCCCTTGTTGGCTTCCTAGCATCTCTCCTCTTACAAACTTTTTCATGTCACTCTTCTTTTTTGTGGTCAGCAGTTTCCTCTCAAGGCTGTTTCTGTCATCAAGGAGTGGCTTCAGCATGGTGCTATCTCCTAATACCAATCTGGATATTTTCTGCTCCTAGGACTGACTGTGCTGCCTCACTTCCTTCACTGACACCCATTTCTCCTCTACAGTTCCCTCACTATTTTATGGCTCCTTCATTCTTTCACACACTCTATTCTGAAACATAATTCTCTGTCCTCTCCCATCCACACTAGCTCCCTCTAGTTGTCATCTGTCCTCTCTCATCCACACTGGTTCCCTCTAGTTGCCATTTTCCATCCACACTAGCTCCCTCTAGTTGTCGTGTGTTCTCTTCCATCCAAACTAGCTCCCTCCAGTTGTCATCTGTCCTCTCTCATCCACACTAGCTCCCTCCAGTTGTCATCCGTCCTCTCTCATCCACACTAGCTCCCTCCAGTTGTCATCTGTCCTGTCATCTGTCCTCTCTCATCCACACTAACTCCCTCTAGTTCTCTCCCATGCTCCCTCTAGTTTCAATCTGTCCTCTCCCACTGGTTCCCTGGTGTTTGATCACATCAAATCGGATCCATCTCTTAGTCTATAAAAACATCAGCTTCTTCCTAGCCAACAGCTTCATCTTAGCATTTGGTGGTATCTATTGCACTCTCTACCTCGCATCACTGAAACATCAATACATCTCCTAAATGACCGTCTTAATCATGCAGTGCCACTTCTTGGGGTGCTTCCAAGTCTGCATGTGGAGTCTTCTTCAGAAAGGAAGGACAGCAACTCTTCCCAGCCTCATTCATCTCATTATAACCAAGCTTTCCAGGAACTCCCACCAACCATCTACACACCAGTTGCAGGACCCGATAACACTGCAACCTCTCTATCACCCTCTGCTTGACCTGTCCACAACATGACACTAACCCCCCCCCCCTCCCCCCCCCCTTCCACAACACACACACACTGTGCCTCTCCCCCAAACCACCTAAACACCTAGTCTTCCATTTATTACTATATATGCTTTCAACTCGCTCACCACCTGATCCAACTTGCTTCCCTTCAACATTCTTCACTTCATAACCTCGCCTAAGAGTTTTCTGTGATCCATCCACATCTAACAGTGATCTGACATTCCAAGATGTCGGGGGTCCATTTCTACCTTCCCTTTGTTCTGTGTTTATTATTTATAGCTGGCTCATCCTCAGAGCTATGCTAGTCCTCTGTAGGAGAACAGACTTGGCAAGAACCAAGTGGTGCCATCAAACAACACCCTGTACTCATCAAATGCATGTTTATCCAACTCTGCATCGAGTAGTTTTTGACTTCTAAAAGACATTGCCCACCCCCACCCACACAGAGGTAATATTCCACTGGAGGCACACGTAACACACACATGCACATACATACACACACCCATACCGTTAATTTGTCAGACTCTTGTATGCGTGTATATGATGTATGTGTGTGATATGCAAGTATGTGTATTCCTTGCCACATGTTGGGACACTTATTACCCTTCATCCAAACACTTTGTATATACCCATGCCCTGTTGACTTGATGTCATAGTATCAGTACGAATGTTCCTTCTCCAGCTGACGACAATAAATAGTTGAAGTTCTTTTCTTACAACTTAAATTATTTTTTTATCAACATTTTGCCAACATGATTCGTCTTTGTTCGACCCGTTGACTTGATGTCATAGTATCAGTACGAATGTTCCTTCTCCAGCTGACGACAATAAACAGTTGAAGTTCTTTTCTTACAACTTAAATTTTTTTAATTATCAACATTTTGCCAACATGATTCGTCTTTGTTCGAGGTGGGTGAGGGAGCCCAAAGCATGTTTTGGGCCACAATGTTCACTAAATTGTTGGGGCATTTATTTATTTGGTATTTTTGAAATTGCATTTTTGAAATTGCTTGCTTATAAATGAATAACTAGTGCATCCTAATATTGTGTTGCATTTTTGATCTCGTGTTGTTGTCCCAATTAGGTATTAAAATCATTGTCCTCTAAATGCCTCTTAATATGGAATGTTGTTCCTATGAAAGCAGGTTTAATTACAATGGCACCATCACACCTAGTTACTTGTGTGAACTTGCAAGTACCGAGTTCATAAGAAAGCGTCACACACTAGCCAGAACTCGAGAATTCTTGAACTTGACTTCTAATAATGGGAAGCACCAATGACCCTCCAAAAGGAGTAGCAGCCTTAGTGTGTTGATGTGTGAGGTACTTATTGTTTGGCAGGCACACTTGGCTGCCTGTGGCCATGCGTGCTATTTGCACTGGGGAAAGCTAGGCAATCCTGGATATATTATTTTTAAGGTAGAACTTTTTAAGTATCTTTTTTTAAAGCTATTACACCAAGTTATGTGTGACTGTATATTGTTAATTATTATTACGTTATATTTTAATATTATTATTATTGTTATTGCTTCTTTATTTGTGTATATATTTGCTGAGATTTTGGCAGGTTTGTCTATTGTGGCATGTTCAGTGATGCAAATATTCCTTAGATGAGGTGATAGGTATAAATTATTAATGTCAAATTAAGGGTATAGTAATGCTGATTTTCATAGGTCTGACTCTAGGCTCATAATTAAAACATACCACCACCTATGAAGTTGATAAAATATTGCTCTTGAGAGGTGCTTTCTAGTGGTATATTTACCTATAACTCATTCTCTGGAATGTTGGTATGCTAGGGGTCCCTTGGCCAAAAAACAACTACTACTCGGCAATGAGTAGAGCTATAAGTGCTTCTCTGTGATTTGTGGTTCATTAAGGTGTTTTAGCATGTTTTCATGGTGATTAGCATTATTCATGTAGGGGCATATCACAACTGAGATCACCATAATATGGTCTGCCTCAGACTGACCGACCAAAGCAAAGGCTATATTGAAACAAAGTAAAATATGACCTTAAAAAAAGTGTGGACTGCAGATAAAAATGGAGAGAGATATATAATTTTTGGCAGTCCAAAAGGGCACATTTTTTTGAGGCCTCAAAAGTTCTTTCTTCGCGAAATTAGTGTATGAAATGAAAAATTAGTGTATGAAATGATTGCGGTGCACGGATAAAAGTTAGCATAACGATACAATGGAAGTTTCAATAAATCTGAAACTTCAAATCTAGCTTCTATATACACGTACTTGTTTTGTTATCCTTCCAAGGCAGAGAAAAAGTATTATTATTATTATTGAACATTTACCCATTATTCAGCAATACCATACTCTGCAAAAAAAAATTTAAGGCTATTATATAAATCAAGTTATGTGTGTATTGTTTGTTGTTAATTATTATTATATTATATTTTAATATTATTATTTTATTTTTAGTGTTTTTGTTACTTTTTTGTGTGTATTTATTCAACTTGTGGCCAGTTTGTTTGTCTATTGCCAGTGGCATGTTCAGTGATGTAAACAGGACTCTTGTAATTCCTTAGATGAGGTGATATAAAGTAAGTAACTGCTGTTTATATCAATGGCTGCTTCATAGAACACACACCTTATGATATCTCTCCTGCCATTTAGGTACCAATGGCTCAGTGCTAAGAGTATTGAAACCTGTTTAAACTAATTCATATGCATGCTTGGTATTTTCTTTTTCATGCCCAGCCATAACAACAAATATAACCAAAAGTAAACTTGGCCTTAATTGCCTATGATTAAGCAAACCAGATTGAGAGGAGGAATTACCTCTCCAGCTACTGTGCTGTCAGTGAAATGCTATTAAGACTTTCAAAGTTGGGGGGGGGGGAGGCGAGGAGAATTATGTCAACTCTTTTTGTAAGACATGCATACCATGTGTGCACATCCCTGCAGATGAACAGACATCTGTGCTTCATACATGCATAGTGAGGGGGAATAGCTGCAATGTTACAATTACTACTTCGTACTGTACGGGGCGTGAAATTATTACCATGTGCTGTTGTTACTAGATTCTATGGATTCATTGTTGTGTCTGTCTGCATCCTCAGCTTGTATGACATCTCTTTATTCCCTGTCCACATTCCAACACGCAGCTTGGATACTGTATTGGCTCCGTCTGTGTGGCTTGCGGGAGGGATGGGGTTTTTTCATAAATTCTGAAGTCTTTTGAAATGTCATTGGGGAGATGGATGCCTTGGTATAAGCTACGAGAATTTAGTATGTTTTCTTCTGGTGTGCTTTCCAGAAATATCATCTGAATTGTCTTGTACAGGTGCAGGCTTCTACTTCAGCAGTCCATTCTGATCTACTGCTCTTCTCAACTAATTCCAAGACCTTTCTTTGTGGGGAATGCCAGCGACAAAAATGTGGTCAGGAAGACGTAACAACACAAGTGCATGACATCCTCTTGATTATTATTATTTTTAGAAGCCTTTCACTGGTTCAGCTGGGAGAGATTAACTCACCTGCCATGGTGATCTAGCTGTCAGATTCACTTCAACAAGCATTAATCAGCCATCACATGTGGCCTGCTGCTCTGGCTGGATTCGACACAATTGAGAACTGAAGACCCACAACCACTATGTTGGAGTTTCTATCTGGGCCAAACCTCGTCCAGTGTGAGGTTTTACCAAAAGATCATTGCAGTAAAATAAAATAAAATTTTAAAAAATTAAATTTTCCTTATGCGCTGTGTCCAATCATTTACACTTTTTAAACATTATTCTTCCACAGACAAGATATCCTAGATGCTCTCAGCAAGTCCTAAAAGGGAGAAAGGTTCTCCGTCAGTACATAGCACCACAGCTAGAAAACCAAGGAAGAGCACTAAGGCAGTCCCTCCCACCCCCCTCTATCTGACAGAAGTTAATTGGTGACCTAATGAAGATGTTAGGAACAGCAAATACTATCTATGACTGATGAATGAAATAACGATCCATAGTAACACCTGTTATTGTTGTAGACTGATGAATGAAATAACGATCCATAGTAACACCTGTTATTGTTGTATTGGCGAGTGCAACCTATACTTATTACATTAACACAATTTAAAAAAATGGATCTCAAGAATACAAGAACAAATATTTTAATATTTAGTTTGCAACAAAATGACAAATTAGCACGACAGGAAAGAAATGCCAATTTGAATATAAATTAACATGTTTTCGATGCACAACATCTTGGAAACTTTTTATATGATGACAACAGCTTCATAGAAGCCAACAAAAATGTGAAATTTAGTTTCACTGGTGTGTGGCTTGGAAAGAGGACTGATCGAGCTTCAACATCTGCAAAAAAACGGTCTGGTTGCTCTGAGAAGCGTTGAATGCCTGCAACATGTATGGGTTCTGCTCAATGCATTTCTCTTGAAGAACCTACACATAGATTGGCAGTTTTGTTGACGGCATGCCACACATCAATTAGTAGTATCATGTTTCAAGACTTAGTCGGAATGCTTTAGTTTGCTATTGTTTATATACATACATACACTCTCATGACATATGTATTTACAACTAATATATTATTATGTGACTTGCCATGAAGTGTGGACGAGTTATCTGCTCAGTTCTGAGTAAGGTGGTGAGAGTTTGTTCTATGTAGTTCCAAGGAGCTATTGACATAATAATAATAATAATAACAAATATAATAACAAATGATGCATGCAATGGAGATGGTAATGAAGTGTCAATGCTTAGTGTATTGAAGCTTATGCATCAACCATGACTGTATTGAAGCTTATGCATCAACCATGACTGTATTGAAGCTTATGCATCAACCATGACTGTATTGAAGCTTATGCATCAACCATGACTGTATTGAAGCTTATGCATCAACCATGACTGTATTGAAGCTTATGCATCAACCATGACTGTATTGAAGCTTATGCATCAACCATGACTGTATTGAAGCTTATGCATCAACCATGACTGTATCATATGCGAAGCTTACATATAGGAAGAGGACTCTGGACAGGTGTGATGGGACTGTAGCACGGCTGATCAGAGGCTGCAGAAGGGGAGGAGATCGGGATATAATGGGAAGAGACGTGCGCCTCCAGCTGCTGTCTGTAAGCTCTGTCGCTGATCACATAGTGGGCCTCCATGTCTCTCTGGTGCACGTTCATGGCAATGCTGGCACCAGTGGGATCCTGCTCCATCAGGTCCCTCATGATGCACATGATGTCATCTCCACTCCTGTTTCCCAGGGAGATGGACATAGTGCCTCCTTCCTGGAAGTTTGATACCATATCCAAGGGAGGTATCACTGACCCGGCTGAAGTGGAAGGTGACCTTCTGACAGAGGAGGCCATGACCATTGGCGTCTGCAGCGCCTGGGAATAATTGGGATTAGATTGAGGGGGCAGTTGCATAGGGTTGGAAGTCTGCTGCATCTGAACTCTCAAGGCGGTGGGGGAAGGTTGAGGAGGGAGAACAGGAGTGGGTGGGGGGGAGTGCCCACCACTCAATACCGCAGTGGCGCTGATGGGATAGGAATTAGGACTGCAGACTGTGTAGGCAGAGCTCATGTGAGCCGACTGTGGCGTCTCCTGCATGCAGTCACGACAAATATCTGCAAACGACAAACAGCATATCAATTCTTGCATACATGTCATTTCCTTGCAAAAAAATAATTGTCCATTCAAAAGCCAAGTTCATGCATGCATTTAGAAAATGGGTCACTTACTGTTGGGGATGAAGTCAAATGGCAGGGAGTTGCTGGGCATTTGGTACCTGCCAGTGATAACAATCACCTCTGCTCTGACTTGTTGGTGGGAAAAATGGTGGGAGAGCTGGTTGAGGGAAGGGGTCTTGACCATCAGCACATTTTGGTGTGATCTGTCCTTGTCCACGGAGCCATGAAGCTCCTGCGTCCTACCGTCAGGAAGGAGGATGCGAAATGTGACTTTAGCTACACAGAGAATTTTTTTTGTAGCGAATGAAGTATCCAGTATATAATATGCCAGCCCCCTTTGATGTAAGCACTCCAGTTTCATTATTGGTACTTGATCAGTTAAGGTGCTTTATTAATGCTTACGTGAAGTCATTTTAGATCCTTTGATGACAAGAGATTCTTGACCGGAAAAGTGGCCACGGTTGGGCTCCAGCCAATCCAATTCCGCTGGCTCTGGTGCAGTTGCTAAAGTAATAATGCCATCACAGTCAGGGTAGCAATGGGAGGCTTTGCAAGCAAGGACAACCAACAATATTTATGTTATATATAATAGTAGTAATAGTAGTAGTATTAATTGTTTGCATTTGCTTAACTGTTGTTCAACAGTAACAACAACAACAATAATAATACATTTTAAAAATCCCAAAAATGGGAGGGGGGGGATCTTGGTTTTGTCAAAACTTACTCAGAGAAATGGATCTAGACTTCACAGACTGGACTATTTCTCCCTGTTCGGTTTCAATGATAGCGGTAAAGAGGAGGCTGGCAATCTTGTCACTACGGCCATCTTTATGGGTCGACTTGTCACCTCCAGTTGACTTTTTTCTCCCTTCCTTCTTGACACGGCGGATTCTCAAATCTTCAAACCTGGTAATCAGCAGTGACAATTATTATTATTACCACTTGGAGCTTTTGCTTTCATAATGCACAGAGATCAATTTATTTTGGGAATTTTGACGACTTCGTTGACATCAATAACTGTTGTTAAGTTGTGATGAAGTTTTCTGTACTCAGATATTGAGCACTCAAAAACTTTGAGGCTTAAGCTATGATCAGTATAGCAGATAATGTTCAACATGAAGATTGCTGTGGCTTTCAGGTATCAAGAATCGTGTCAACAAAGAAACCAAACCACAAATAATTCGTGATGGGGATAGCTATCACTAGTTTCAGTCTCTTATTGCTATTTTGATCATTGTGTTCATGGCTAGAATGATCTATACATCTCTACACTATTAAAATGCAATAAGCCAGGGAAGTGTCAATGATCAAGAATTCATTTAAAAAATAATAATTTAAACTATAACAAGGGTGATGAGTTTGTTGTCATTATGAGTCCATTTAATTATGTATTCTGCCTACCATATTTCAACAATGCCATATTTATGCAGACATTATTGTTCCTAGCTCTTCACTGTAATAGCATGGAAATATTCAAGTATGTATAAACAACACATACTCGGCAATCTTGTGGTTACAGGGGCCAATTTTCTTCATGACCGCATTTTTCCTTCCTTCACTAGCATCAAGGGAGCAAGACATGTGTGGAGTCCCATCTTCATGCACAAGTTTGACATCAATCCTGCTACACTTGAAATCAGGCCCAAAGATCTATGTGGGAATACACAGTGCCAACTAAATATGTCACCAGTATCCTCTTATTACTGTTTGAGCATACTACTGCGTACAATATTAACTGCCACATACCTGTACTGCAGGATAGTTCTCCACGAGGCCCTTCAGAGGAGCTCTAACACCTTCTGAATCGTAGCGAGCTCTGTAATACTGCAAATATTTATTATACAAATATTAATTTTGATCACGAAATATATATATTTATTAATGGTGCTGATTATACCGATTACCTCTTCAGGCTGTTCCTTGATGATCAATTCATATTTATCGGGAGAATGCACAGTTCCTTGTCTATGGCTGAGCAAAGCCTGAGGCTGTTGCATGTCTGAGAGGAGGTTGTTTGAAGAAAAGACTTGAGAAGCAGCACCTTGCTCACACTTGGCTGAAGCTTCTTTGCTGCTAGAGGAAATAAAGTCTCGGAGGGAGACCGGCAATGCAGAAGATGAGCCACACTCCGAAATACCCTCGTCTTTGGATGTTCCAAATAAGTATGTCTCTGTAGTGTTACTGCAGTTGCTTGACCGGAAGGATTCTGGAGAATGATTGATGCTGTAACTGCTGCAATGCCGCTTTGCAACAAAGCCTGAGAAGCAGTAATCTTTCAGATTCTGCACCAGCAGTTCTTCTTCTTTACTCAAGCAGTCACTGTAGTTCTTGCAGTTCTGTGAATTACCAAGTATGTAGTGATATCTCTGGAGGTCTGGAACAATGGCTAGCTCTTCTGTACCAGCTAAATCTCCAACAACATGCACTCCTGAAGATCCCAGTTCACACAAAGACATAATTAAATAGCTTTCACCTCCTTTACGTGTATGATGTGCGTCTAGGCTTAATGCACAAGTTAATTCCTAAATCGTTTCACTCTCCTGGAGACTGTGATTTTTATCCACGCGCTCTGTCGCTTTGTACAGCTGGTCAGGAAGGAAGTTCCAACAAATCATACGCACACCCAACCCACACAACACTTAAAAATAGGCCACATAATTACGTAATGACGTAATGCACTTTGATGCACTTTACCTCCACCCGCGGCGACGGACGATAGAGATGTCTTCGTTACCAAAGGACTTGTTTAAAAAACACTTCCCTCCACTTCCTCAAGGGGCTACTAGATCAAGGTATACTTAACATATCCACCGTATAGTACTCAGTAAGGTGGCAGTTACTTGTTTTAGACGATGAGTCAAACTTTGTCAGTGTTCAAGACTATCCCTATATGGCTACTAATTAGTTAATGATAGTTGAGGTCGGTAGAGTAGTGGTACAGATACTCACTCCTAACACTCCTAACATAACCCATTGGTGCCACCCACTCTTCTGGTGTTTCAATGGTGTAAGTTGATGTTGAGGCTTGCAAACCGAAGAAAACACACTATGACCGAACATGTATGATGTCCCTTGGCTAATATGTCAGTGCTGGCACTGAACATACTATGAACAATACATCCCCATGTGCCCACTGTAAATGAACCTGCATTATTGTGATATTTCTACTTGATGAGCCTGCACTCGCTTACTTTCAAACCACAACCTCTCCACACAATTCCATGGAGATACCTTACTCTGTCGTACCAAAAATGGCCCAGGAACTAATGTATGATATAATGGCATTGGACTCATGGTGAAGCAGGAGGGTCTAGGCACTCGCAACTAGGTGCCTAGTGCGTTCCAATTATTCAGCTGCTGATTTATCCCTGCTAAGCAAGGTCTAGGCTCCCAGCAGCTTGGCTACATGCAAAGTTTTTTGTTACTTTAATTAAAAAAAAAAATGTTCTCTGTTTATTATTATTATTATTATTATTATTATTATTATTATTATTATTATTATTATTATTATTATTATTATTATTATTATTATTATTATTATTATTATTATTATTATTATTATTATTATTATTATTGTCGTTATTATCATCATCATCATCATCATCATCATCATCATTATCATCATCATCATCATCATCATTATTTATAATAAACAACTAACTTAATTGAACACGTAAAAATGTCAGTCTACTGTGGCCCTAAGTGCCCAGAACTGAGGCTGAGTTCCCCCTCTGCACGGATACTTGGGGAGTAAGGAACTGGCGAGATTTTACCGCCCCGGTGACTAGTCATAGACAATGTCTCAGGTTATTTATTTATTTATCTATTTATTTGTCTATCTATCTATTATCTCTCTCTCTCTCTATCTACCTGTTTATCAATTGTGGTTTAGTTGTGTCTTGGCTATAGAGTCATTCCTTGTATTGCAAGTACAATTAGTAATTGTGTACTAAAAAATTGTTAACAGCTGACGCAGAGTTGTATGACAAGGAAAAAATGGAGATACCATCAGTACTTGCCAATATGTATGCAGTATGCACAAGACTACTTCCCAAATGTGCCCTGAAGCACATAGGCATGAGGATGCTTATATAGTTTTAGACACACACAGATGTGGGAATACCCCAATGCATACCCACATGCGTGCATGCACACACCACACACATGCACCACACACACCACACACACCACACACACACACACACATCACACACACACTATGAATCGACTGCTTTAGCATGTGCATGTAATGAGGCTGTGCGTGCGTGGGTGAGTTATTGGAAATGAAAGGCGCAACCACAGAAATGCCGACACGTGTATTAGTTATTCGTGCTTTATTGATATTGTAAGGTGGGCAGTCTGTAATTCAGAGGTGTTAGTTTTGCATTTTTAACTATTCATGAGATTGTTGGAGAGATAAGGCGAGGAGTTGTTATCTCTTGGAGCACCAAGTCAGCAAACAAATAGAAGAAGCTTTGAATTAGGAAAGCACAGAGCAGAATTTAGAGAACTACAAACAAGGATGGGCAAAGGTGCCGGTGGAGGAATAGTGGCACGTTCAAGCAACGATTAATGGCCTACAATTAATTAGCACATGATGTGTTGAACATTAATTTTTGTGTGTGTACGTCATGTGTGTCTATCTGTGTATGTATGTGTGTGCGTGCATGTGTGCGGCATGTGTGTATGTGTAGTAGATCACATGATATCACAAGGGCAGGCTACTTTTTTTTTGTTTATTTTTATTTTTTGAGAATATTTATCTTCTGTGAACGGGATAGTCACCAATAATTAGAGAAATTGCAATTTCTAATAGTCAAATTAGTATTTGTGAAGAGAAATTGTCAAGGAAATAATTCTCAAAAGAAAGCCAATTCGTGCTAGGAATGAGTGACGCACTTGCTGGAGGAGTTAAGACTATTTGTTGGCCCTTAGGCTATAGATGAATCCCTTTATTAGGACTGCATAACACAAACCATCAGTCAGAGGAAATAGAGGGAGTAATGAGTCGACTTCAAAGAGTTCTTTTGTACTGTAAGAGCCATAGAAAAGCCAATAATGTCTGATTGCTAGACCCTTCTGTGAATTATTCGTGAAATAGTTTACTAACACCCACTTCTTCAGTTTCTAAATTGCCTGCATTTACTCATATGCTTGCTATCCATTCACCCGATATTCTCATGTGCATGCACAAAAACGTTCCTGTTTAGTGGCATTGAGTAATTTTTTTTAAAAATGGGGGGAATTTTTCATATGTATTGTGGTGGATAGTTAGTTACTGGTATATATGAAGCTCATGTCGTGAGTCTAGCATCTCATTATCCTGATGAAGGCTAGAGCATCTAGGCGAAACGTCGAGGGAGTAAATTTCAAGTTGATTGTTGAGAAGGTCGTTGTAATTGGGTGTTGCTGGCTAAGCTGGTTGGCGGCGACTTGTATGATGAATGGATGATGCTTGGAAGTATAGTAGTAGTAGTAGTAGTAGTAGTAGTAGTAGTAGTAGCAGCAGCGTAGGTATGGTGCCTGATTGGTCTATGAATGAAATTGCATTTTCCCTCCGAGTTGCAGTTTCCATCATTTAGTAACTTGCTCAGCCTGGGCACCTAGTAGCTGTTTGCAAGCATGGCATCCAGATATAAGCACCACCAGTGTGACTGGATCCCACCTCCCTATTTGCTGTTTAGTAGGCGAAAGTTTTATTTCTGTTGTGGTGTGGCCGACTAGGCCTTTGAAAGGGAATCCACTCAGCTTGTCAATGGTGGTTGAATTATCAAGATGTTCCGTTTCTGGCTTACTGAATGTAGTTCAACTCTAGAGTGGTTGTTGTGGGTTTGTGTCTTATCAACTCATGATTGATAACAGTTCCTAGAAAATGTTTAAATTTTAAATTCTTTCATTTTGTTTAATTTTTTTTTACAGCCGCCTAACCAGCCTGTCTCACAGTCTGCAAGCATGGTCCCTAACCAGCCCATCCCAATGGTTATCAAAACTATGTAACTCTGAGTCAGCAGACACTGTGGGGACAGGCTGGTTAGGGACCATGCTTGCAGACTGTAAGACAGGCTGGTTAGGGACCATGCTTGCAGACTGTGAGACAGGCTGGTTAGGGACCATGCTTGCAGAGTGTGAGACAGGCTGGTTAGGGACCATGCTTGCAGACTGCTGGTTAGGGACCATGCTTGCAGACTGTGAGACAGGCTGGTTAGGGACCATGCTTGCAGACTGTGAGACAGGATGGTTAGGGACCATGCTTGCAGACTGTGGGACAGGCTGGTTATGCTTGCAGACTGTGAGACAGGATGGTTAGGGACCATGCTTGCAGACTGAGACAGGCTGGTTAGGGACCATGCTTGCAGACTGAGACAGGCTGGTTAGGGACCATGCTTGCAGACTGTGAGACAGGCTGGTTAGGGACCATGCTTGCAGACTGTGAGACAGGCTGGTTAGGAACCATGCTTGCAGACTGTGAGACAGGCTGGTTAGGAACCATGCTTGCAGACTGTGAGACAGGCTGGTTAGGGACATGCTTGCAGACTGTGAGACAGGCTGGTTAGGGACCATGCTTGCAGACTGAGACAGGCTGGTTAGGGACCATGCTTGCGTGTGAGACAGGCTGGTTAGGGACCATGCTTGCAGACTATTATTTTACAGCGACACAAAAGTTGAATCGAGGTAACAAGTGGTTCTTTGTTCAGACAAACATCCGACGGACAACATTACTTTACCCTGCCATGCATAGACCCATAGCAGAGCTATTTATTATTTATACCATGTGCTGGAAATGTGATTAGGTAAGGCACCCACTAGGGCTAAATTCCCCACCTCTTGCACAATAGTGTGTTTCAAGAACAGTTCATGTGAAGGCATTGGTGAAGGATGGGACTATTATAGGGGAATTCTGCAAAGGCCGTGGTAAAGCTCCTGGTCTTTTGTTTATGCTTCTCTTATCAGATGAGTTCAAAACTGAAAGGAACTGTGAATATATTAAACACAAGTGTGATCGAGAGCAGGTTGAGTTGGAGCTTTCTCGTCCACACTGACAGCAACAGGAAACTGATAACGGTATGATTATCACACCTTGCACATACTGCATGCACGGGAAGAGCAGTGGGGGGTGGGGGGGGGGGTGGTGGCTGATAGGAAGAGCAGATTTTTCTTGGGGAGACCTGGATGAGCTACTAATTAAACTTTGAGCTGACCTGCAACTGATCTGGAGATGAAGCACATGTGATGTGTTTGGTGGGACCAACTAGTTGGAAAACAACAACAACACACAACATAACAGAACAGAAAACATAACAGAAAACAACAACAATACAAAACAGAAAACAACAACAACATAACGGAAAACAACAACAACACAAAAAAACACCCCAAAAAACAAAAACAAAAAACATAACACATAACAACAGAAAACAACAACAACACGACATAACAACAGATAACAGTCGGAAATGGACAGAAAGTGGCAAGCAGTTTGAGAACTGCGCTCGGCACACACATCCAAAAGGAACTGATCTCCCATCCCAGTGTCAAGGACAAAACAGGCAAGAATGTACATGAGTGCACTAAGACCTCCTCGATGTCTCTGGACTAGCTGCTGGAGAGAGTGAAGTTGAGTTGCTGAAGATGCCAACTACGCAGAGATAAGCCTGCAGTCTACCATAACAGGTACATGATTGGAAATGGATACTCTTTCTCGGTGGAACTTGAGTTGGTTGCAAGAGAAGTAGGGAGAAGGAATGCGATGATATTAAGAACCCCCATCCAGTTCAACTTACCTCTGGCACATTTCCCCCCCTAACTTTCCCCCTATCAGCTGTGCCATACAACTAGAAGTATCAGCTTTCCCTCTTCTAGCTGGAAGTGTCTGCTCCACAGCTAGAAGTCTGCAGTGTCCTCAGCTTTCCCTCTTCTAGCTGGAAGTGTCTGCTCCACAGCTAGAAGTCTGCAATGTCCTCAGCTTTCCCTCTTCTAGTTGGAAGTCTCTGCTCCAGCTAGAAGTCTGCAATGTCCTCAGCTTTCCCTCTTCTAGCTGGAAGTGTCTGCTCCATAGCTAGAAGTCTGCAGTGTCCTCAGCTTTCCCTCTTCTAGCTGGAAGTCTCTGCTCCACAGCTAGAAGTCTGCAAATGTCCTCAGCTTTCCCTCTTCTAGCTGGAAGTCTCTGCTCCACAGCTAGAAGTATGCAATGTCCTCAGCTTTCCCTCTTCTAGCTGGAAGTCTCTGCTTCATAGCTAGAAGTCTGCAGTGTCCTCAGCTTTCCCTCTTCTAGTTGGAAGTCTCTGCTCCACAGCTAGAAGTCTGCAGTGTCCTCAGCTTTCCTGGAAGTCTCTGCTCCACAGCTAGAAGTCTGCAATGTCCTCAGCTTTCCCTCTTCTAGCTGGAAGTGTCTGCTCCATAGCTAGAAGTCTGCAGTGTCCTCAGCTTTCCCTCTTCTAGCTGGAAGTGTCTGCTCCACAGCTAGAAGTCTGCAATGTCCTCAGCTTTCCCTCTTCTAGTTGGAAGTCTCTGCTCCAGCTAGAAGTCTGCAATGTCCTCAGCTTTCCCTCTTCTAGCTGGAAGTGTCTGCTCCATAGCTAGAAGTCTGCAGTGTCCTCAGCTTTCCCTCTTCTAGCTGGAAGTCTCTGCTCCACAGCTAGAAGTCTGCAAATGTCCTCAGCTTTCCCTCTTCTAGCTGGAAGTCTCTGCTCCACAGCTAGAAGTATGCAATGTCCTCAGCTTTCCCTCTTCTAGCTGGAAGTCTCTGCTTCATAGCTAGAAGTCTGCAGTGTCCTCAGCTTGCACTCTTCTGGTCAGCAGTCTCTCTCTGCTCCATAACTGGAAGTCAGCAGTCTTCTTGGCAATCTTCTTAGAAGTCTCCTCTGCAGTTAGAGTAAGTGTACACTGTACATTTGCTGCTGCTTTGTCTCTTGCCTTGCCTCCATTTGTAGCTATCTCCCTTGCAACTATTGTTGCCATGTTTCTCCTTTCCTCAGCTTTATCCCTCATCCTTTGCTATTGATCATTCTCTACCCTTCACTCTCCATCCATTACTCAGGCAGACTCATCCGTTCCCTGCTAATACATATCCTGTCACTATTGCAACCTGGTTGGCATTCTATCCCAGACTTGGCTGCTATGGCGTAACTCTGAGTCTGTCTTGTTGTGAAGACAGTTTTTCTATCCCAGACTTGGCTGCTATGGCGTAACTCTGAGTCTGTCTTGTTGTGAAGACAGTTAAATGTCGTTCAGTTTTGACACCAAATGTGAAAACTAAAAGTGTCGCAGTTTCAAGCAAGAAAGAAATTTCACTGATTAGTTTCATTGCTGTAAACCAGAGCCTGTTACTGCCAGTGGCAGTGGATAAGTTGAGCTTCTCATGGGCCAGACGATAACAATGAGATAAGCTAAGTGAACTCCTTTCTCTTCAACCAGTGCATCCTTCACCCCCACTCTAGCTTCTCCTTCCTCTCCTTCCTCTGCTGTCTCTGCAAGCAGTGCACTCCTCTTCTCACCTCATGCACTCTAGCTTCTCCTTCCTCTGCTGTCTCTGCAACCAGTGCACCCCTCTGCTCACCCCATGCACTCTAGCTTCTCCTTCCTCTCCTTCCTCTGCTGTCTCTGCAACCAGTGCACTCCTCTGCTCACCCCATGCACTCTAGCTTCTCCTTCCTCTCCTTCCTCTGCTGTCTCTGCAACCAGTGCATCCCTCTGCTCACCCCATGCACTCTAGCTTCTCCTTCCTCTCCTTCCTCTGCTGTCTCTGCAACCAGTGCAGCCCTCTCACCCCATGCACTCTAGCTCTCATCAGTTCTGTCTCTGTAATACGCAACATGAAGCAGTCCGTCTCTCGCACTCTCCCTTTTGATGTTACACGTTGTTTTTGGTATTTTGTTGATTGACTCTGTGGCTGAGTGTATGCACTTGCGGAGTGGGCCAATTCCACATGTGACAATTGGTCTCAAGGAGCTCTAGAAACAAAAATTCTTATAATTGTGCAGATTATAATTTCAATAGTTTTAATTGTGTTATCATTCATGAGACCCTGTTTGAAAGTGTAGCCAGACAGTTAGACGTCTAGGAATGTGGTGCGTGTTTTGCCATGCACAAGGCAGCAGTGTTGCTAGAGATTAGTTTGGGCTCCTAATTAAGAAGTGAGACATAGTTCTGGCAGGTGCAGTAATTAAGACTCTGTAGGTTTTGGCAAGATATGGCAGCCCATGAAACAGTGTGCATTCTTTTTTAACCCTTGCGCTCTCCCGGGAGACGGGAGTCTTTTAAAATCCTAACTTGTAACTCGTCTTTCTGTTCGTCCATCTTGTAACCTACATCTTTTGATCCCAATCTTGTGACCACCCTCCCCTTTTTTATCCCTCCATTTTGTAACCTACATATTTTAATCTGTGGCCCCACCCCCATCTTTTATACTTATACCCTCCCACTTTATAACCACACCCCCATCTTTTATACTTTATACCTCCCACTTTATAACCCCACCCCTCATCTTTTATACTTATACCCTCCCACTTTATAACCACACCCCTCATCTTTTATACTTTACACCCTCCCACTTTATAACCACACCCCCATCTTTTATTCTTATACCCTCCCACTTTATAACCACACCCCATCTTTTATACTTATACCCTCCCACTTTATAACCACAACCCCATATTTTATACTTTATACCTCCCACTTTGTAACCACACCCCCATATTTTATATTTTACACCCTCCCACTTTCTAACCACACTTTCCCCCATCTTAAAAACAACAACTACCCATATTTTATATGTACATGATGGAAAAACCTGCATGAACTTGTACCTGCCACATGCTTGGCTTGTTTTGCTCATTTTTTTTGCAGGGTTTTTTCACACAATTGTCTTCACTCTTGCTCTCGAGTTTTAAAACTTCTCAATGGTATTGGTGATTGGCTCTGTGCCATTACCTCAATGGAATTCTCTGCACAGCCAACTTCTATGATAATTCTGGAAACCTTCCTTGCCTTTTCTTGGGATCAATTCGCATTTATTTTTTTAAATTTTATATTGATAATTCTAGCTTCTCTGGTCATTTAAGTGTCTCTTTTTCCATGTGCGTAGGAGCAGAGTAAGTGAGGGGGTGGAGTGGGGCATAATTAGCCATCTGGGTAGCCTCTGTTGTTGCTTTTACCTTTATTAGCTGTTGGGTGACTGGACTGAGGGCTGGCCACAACTCCCATGAGAGCCTGCGTTAGGATGCGCATCAGAAGTGTTATGATAACAGTAATACTACTAATTGAAACAAAAATCACTGAGCCTGAAAGAAGAAGAAGAGAGGATAGAATCACTGTTTGCTGGAAATGAACAAAGGATATTGAAAGGCTGAGGTTTGGGTCATCTCGTCGATCACTATTATTGGCTAGAATGGTGGCATGACCTGACAGTGGAATAAGTTTGAATGCTCTCTGTATCAGCTTGGGAAGGGTTATTGAACCAACTAACATGCTTTGAGTTTTGATTTATCATTTTAAGCAGACACAAAGAGAACTTTAAGATGCTTGCTATTTTTTTTGCTGCTATTTGTTATAGACATGATTGGTACCGAGAATTAGACTCTCCTGTCACTTCAATGTAGAATTGGAACCAATTTCCCAGCCGTGCATGTTTGTTTTTAAACAGACACCAATGGTGACCTGTTATTGTGCAGCAACGAGCAGGGCATCTTCACGAGTAGACAATAGTCAAATATTAAGTTGCCCTAGGGATGGCAATAAAAGAAGTCAATATTCTCCTCTCTCTCTCTGCATATATATTGTTTATTTACTTGTGTCAGCCCCACAGTACCAATGATCCTACTGACCCTGGAATTGAGCTCATGGCGTGAAGTTGCGTTAGCTTTGGAGTAGAGGGAGGGGGGGGGGGGGGGGGGGGGGCAGCGTTCAGTGTTTGGTCTCATTTGTACTTCAAAAATGAAATAAAGTATTTTCTGAAGCGTTCAAACTGCAATTGTACTTGTGATGCCAACACCGCTCTTGGATGTGCCAGTTGTTCCCCTGTTAGGTACCTGCACTTTGTCTGCCATTGCTCCCTCCAGCCCTCCCCTCTTCTCTTTGAAGAGAAGCCCTACAGAACGACTCCTCTTTTTGTGACAGAAACTTGGCTGGCGAGGCCTATCCAACCTACCCTTGTGGCTCTGGGCTCGCCAGACAGGATTCCATTGTCGTTGATTTAATCAGGCGGAGGAGAGTCTTTGCCAGTCTCATGCCTGCTTCCTGCATGTGCTCGTGCCTAGGGGCAGTCAGTATGGGACCATCCCATGATACTCGTCACACTTGCTAATGTAAATCAAGCGGGAGTTAACAGGGTGCCAAGGCATTTTGTTGTTGTTGTTGTTGTTGTTTTGTTTATACACACACAGTATAAAGTAGCTTGACGAGGATTATTGTACTAATTGCTCGGAGTGGGCAGTGCTTGGGGAGTGCGTGCATTCATAGTCACTGTTGACAAAAACATCTGGCCAATGATGTCATCCCATCCCATCCTAGCATTTTGCGTAGTGTAGCCTTTGTTCCTTGTTTCTGAGCAACTATTGCCACCAAAGGTTTAGAAGGTTTCATGTGTCACACACAGCGATGGGCAAAGAAAACAATGCCCAGCATGCATGGGAGGGGTGAGGGTAGTTAGAGAGCTGTTAATCAAGTTAGCTACTCTTGTGTGACGTCAGATGATATATAATACTTCTCAGGTGTATTTTGGACTGATATTGTTGCTATTAAATAACAAATGAGAAAACTGATGCCAAAGTTCTGGTTCTGGTGACACGGGATGTTTTCCATCTTATGAACCCTCCCCCTTTCCTCCTGAACATTTATATATAATTAAAGATAATTAAAGGGTTAAAACTCCCCGCCCTTCTCATGGTGGCGTTGATGCAACAATAGCTTTTGATTGGTGAAACATGCATGTAGACCTAGCACTGGGCTGTGAGGGATGTCAATTGGCTTATTGGTGGTTAGCTGGGTCTTCTTCAGCCAGGAAGAGCGGTACTTCCACTGGAGGGAAGACCCATTGACCCGGTATGTGCAAGTGCTCTTAGACATCTTCACGTGTGTAGACATCTTCACGTGTGTTAACTTTGAAGAGGAGGGAAATTCTCCACGTTTGATCACCACAAAAACTTTGTCCTTAACTTTGAACTTTGTGCTTCATAATAGCTTCCTTTCTGCCCCCTCGTCCTCTTCATCCTCCCACACACCTTCAGAGCACGCTAAGGTGTCTCCCTCCCTCTCTCTGTGTCTCCAATGTGTGTGTGTGTGGTGTGTGGGTGCAGCTCTAGGAACGGTGAGCATAGGCATGTTCCCCTGTCATGTCCAACCACGCTAGTCACACCATACATGTGCCTAAGCAGGGCTAGTAATGTATCCGTTGGTCTGGCTAGGATTGTAACTATTATAATTAGAGTGTCTGCAGGCGTGTACCCCCAAGCAGTATTTAAAAGGATTTTATTGTGTGCTGTGTGTGAGTGAGTGCATGTGTGTGGTGTTTTATGTGTGTGTAGTAAGCGTGTATAGTGTGTGTGTAGTAAATGTTTGTGTAGTGTGCAGTGTGTGTTATATGTAGTAAGTGCTTGTGTGGTGTGTGTGATAAGTGCTTGTAGTAAGTGTGTATAGTTAAGTGCGTAGTGTGTTTAGTGTGTGTGTAGTGTGTTTAGTGAGTCTGTAGTGTGTTTATAGTGTGCATAGTAGGTGTGTAGTGCGTGAGTTAGTGTGTGTATGTGTGCGTGCATGTGTGAGTAGTTTTGTTGTCATGGTGTGTTTCGTGGCTGAGCTTATTCTCTGAAATTCTTTGATTATAGATAATTACATTCATGGACCTCCCTAGTTGCGTGTGGCAACCATATCATATTTGCATTTCCCCTCTCTACTGATTACCTTGGTAACAGTAACTTCTTAGCAGGAATGTATACTCACTAGGGTTCCGATGATATAATTTTCCTATATTTACACTGCATACAATGCCACCAGGGAATGTACAGAGATGTAGATATTTGAGAAGGTGTGCTCTTAATTGGATTGTGACACACATACATAGTTCACCGAGCAGCTGCAACATTTCCGAGCTAGTGCAGTCGACATGCATAACATGGCAGCACCTAGCTAGTGCAGTCGACATGCATAACATGGCAGCACCTAGCTAGTGCAGTCGACATGCATAACATGGCAGCACCTAGCTAGTGCAGTCGATATGCATAACATGGCAGCACCTAGCTAGTGCAGTCGATATGCATAACATGGCAGCACCTAGCTAGTGCAGTCGACATGCATAACATGGCAGCACCTAGCTAGTGCAGTCGACATGCATAACATGGCAGCACCTAGCTAGTGCAGTCTACATGCATACACATGGCAGCACCTAGCTAATGCAGTCTACATGCATAACATGGCAGCACCTAGCTAGTGCAGTCTACATGCATAACATGGCAGCACCTAGCTAATGCAGTCACATGCATAACATGGCAGCACCTAGCTAGTGCAGTCTACATGCATAACATGGCAGCACCTAGCTAATGCAGTCACATGCATAACATGGCAGCACCTAGCTAGTGCAGTCTACATGCATAACAATAACATGGCAGCACCTAGCTAGTGCAGTCGACATGCATACACATGGCAGCACCTAGCTAGTGCAGTCTACATGCATAACATGGCAGCACCTAGCTAGTGCAGTCTACATGCATAACATGGCAGCACCTAGCTAGTGCAGTCGACATGCATAACATGGCAGTACCTAGCTAGTGCAGTCACATGCATACACATGGCAGCACCTAGCTAGTGCAGTCGACATGCATAACATGGCAGCACCTAGCTAGTGCAGTCGACATGCATACACATGGCAGCACCTAGCTAGTGCAGTCGACATGCATACACATGGCAGCACCTAGCTAGTGCAGTCGACATGCATACACATGGCAGCACCTAGCTAGTGCAGTCGACATGCATAACATGGCAGCACCTAGCTAGTGCAGTCGACATGCATAACATGGCAGCACCTAGCTAGTGCAGTCTACATGCATACACATGGCAGCACCTAGCTAGTGCAGTCGACATGCATAACATGGCAGCACCTAGCTAGTGCAGTCGACATGCATAACATGGCAGCACCTAGCTAGTGCAGTCAACATGCATAACATGGCAGCACCTAGCTAGTGCAGTCGACATGCATACACATGGCAGCACAAAGCAGAGGTTTTGTACGTTCCATCTCCGTGTGTGTGTGTGTGTGTGCATGTGTGTTTGCACATGTCTGTGTGTGTGTACATGTGTATGTGCATGCACATGGGTTTGTATGTGTATGCATGCATGTGTGTGTGGCTTTGTTTTTTTATTGGATTGGGAGCAAATGCACAACAAAAATAAATAATAATAATCGCCTGATGAAAATGTACTCCGGCATTGCGCTTGTCCTGCTCTGGAAGAGTTCCCAGCAGTTACACCCAACAAGGAGATCACAAGCATATCAAGTAAGCCTCAAAGGTGTCTGATACACTTAGGGGACTAAACATGCACTTGCACATCGAGGCACTTCTGTGCCAAACTTGATAGCACTCCAAATGACTTGGAGTAGAAGCCAGTCTTCATAGAACTGAACGAAAGTGTGTGTATATAATTTTCAATGTTCACTTGGAATGTGGGGAGCCTGTTTCAGCTAAATTTACTCGTTGGTACATGTAATAACAAAAACACAGACTGGAACTAGGATTATTACCGGCTACCTGGAATTGCCCCCTCCCCCTTTCTCCCATCCGCACAATAATTAGTATGGATATTAGTAGTGGCACAGACAAGTATGTGCACACACAAGTATTGCACACGTGTGCCAGAAATGTGGGGTTACCATGGTGAAGGTCAAATAAGACAAGTTTGTTGTTGGTACACTGAGGCCACTTTTAGGATCAGTTTCGGATTTTCCAAGAAGTGGAGCCAAATTATTCAAAACTCAAAAAACATTATCAACAACACTTTTTATCTTGGTAAGATGTTTTTCTTCTATAATGTATAAATGTTTTTCTGTCTCACCTTTTGTAGTGGGAGTGGTTTGGGATTGGCCAAGAGAAGGAAGCGTGACTACTCTCCGCTACCATCGACAGAATTCTTTGACCGTTGGCAAGATGTTGCCACAACCCCAGGAAACATATCCTTTTGTCGTGTTTTGCAGATATGATAGTATGACAATGGTTGGTATGCATAGTAGTAGTATCAGGAGTCATCATCTACAATGTGCCTGTCTCAAACCAATTCAGTGTGTGTCCCCATAGAGCACTATCAACCTATTTCAACCTGCCTCAACCCAGTGTGGTGTTGGCCCAGTGTGTGTCCCCATATGTAGAGCTATTGTCAACTTACTTCAACCTGCCTCAACCCAGTGTGGTGTTTTGATGCAGTGAATGTCCCCATAGAGCTATTGTCAACCTACTTCAACCTGCCTCAACCCAGTGTGGTGTTGGTCCAGTGTGTCAATGAGCTATTGTCAACCTTCTTCAACCTGTTTCAACCCAATGTGATGTTGGTCCAGTGTGTAACCCCATAGAGCTATTCTCAACCTACTTTAACTTGCCTCAAAACATATAATATCACTCAGTAATAGACAAATAATTGCAATGTGCATTTGCATATTTCACTCAACACAAGGCAAGAATCAAATGCAGTGAAGTACTTAATAAAGGGGATTGTTGTACTTTATCAACCGGCGCTTATATCATACAGTGAAACCTCCTTTATCTGGGTGGAGTGGGACCAAGGAGTGCCGGTAACTCAGAGATTGCCCATAACTTAGAATAATAATAATAATAGTAGTAGTAGTAGTAGTAATAGTAATAGTAATAATAATAATAATAATAATAATAATAATAATAATAATAATAATAATAATAATAATAATAATAATAATAATAATAATAATAATAATAATGTACGGTATACATGTACAGTGTTAAGTGTTAGACGTGTTCTTCAACTTCCATTGTTTAATAAAACAAGATGAGATGTGTTCTGTTTCGGGTTCTCCCCCTCATTTATTAGCAGCAACATCCCTCCATTTCTTCTTCACTGAGGGGGTCTATATCACCTATCACTGAGGGGTCTAGATCACCGAGGGGGTCTAGATCACTTATCAATGAGGGGGTCTAGATCACTTATCACTGAGGGGTCTAGATCACTTATCACTGAGGGGTCTAGATCACCTATCACTGAGGGGGTCTAGATCACTTATCACTGAGGGGTCTAGATCACCTATCACTGAGGGGGTCTAGATCACTTATCACTGAGGGGTCTAGATCACTGAGGGGGTCTAGATCACTTATCACTGAGGGGTCTATATCAGCTATAACTGAGGGGGTCTATATCACCTATCACTGAGGGGTCTAGATCACTTATCACTGAGGGGGTCTATATCAGCTATAACTGAGGGGGTCTATATCACCTATCACTGAGGGGTCTAGATCACTGAGGGGGTCTATATCACCCTGTGACTCAAGCCACTTCAATGCTGTGTGGAATGCCTCGCAAGCTGTTCTGTTCGACCCTCTGAAGTTTGGGAATCCAATTCATCATCATCATCATCAGAGGAGGAGGTATTGATAGATCTTTCACCATTGATTTCACTCACTATTTCATTGTGAATCTTGAGTCTTCCTCAAGTTCCCTGGAGTTTGCCAGTTTTGATCACCTGGAATGCAGCCCGACTTGACCATCACATCTTCAACAGTGATCTCCAACAGAAAACAAACCAGTTGTATCATCAAGGCTTCCAGCTGCCACGAGAGTCCCAGCTGCACCACGAGAGTTGCAACTGCACCATGAGAGTTCCAGCTGCACCATTAGTGTTCCAGCTACACCATGAAAGTCCCAGCTGCACCACAAGAGTTCCAGCTGCACCACGAGAGTTGCAACTGCACCATGAGAGTTCCAGCTGCACCATTAGTGTTCCAGCTGCACCATGAAAGTCCCAGCTGCACCACAAGAGTTCCAGCTGCACAATGCTGCACCATGAGAGTTCCAGCTGCACCACAAGAGTTCCAGCTGCACAATGCTGCACCATGAGAGTTCCAGCTGCACCACGAGAGTTGCAACTGCACCATGAGAGTTCCAGCTGCACCATTAGTGTTCCAGCTGCACCATGAAAGTCCCAGCTGCACCACAAGAGTTCCAGCTGCACAATGCTGCACCATGAGAGTTCCAGCTGCACCACGAGAGTTCCAGCTGCACAATGCTGCACCATGAGAGCTCCAGCTGCACCATGAGAGTTCCAGCTGCACCATGAGAGTTCCAGCTGCACCATGAGAGTTCCAGGTGCGCCACGAGAGTTCCAGCTGAGAGGAACCATCAGCTGAAGCATCAGCTGACAGTGACTCTCTGTGAAGGGATATTCCTCTCACTCCACGTCCACACGAGAATTGAATTCATGCAACTAGCCAGAGCTACCGTTGAATGATTCTGCATCTCTCCACTTGAATAGAGAGAGAATCTTGAACACCTTTCTCTTGTAGAAGTGGTCCAGATGCAAGAGAACCCATGGATAAGCAGGTGTAGGCAGCTTTGTCCAGCTTCTTAAAGTTAGCTTCTTTTACACTACGTTTCTTCTTGGCTGAAATGACACTCGATGTTTTCTCTTGTCCCCCATACATCAGCAGCGGTGGACCTGGCCATGTTGGAGACTAACCTTTGCGACTTGCCTGTCTTTACTTCTCTAAGGTTGCAAATCTTGTACAATACCACTCTTTACCTACACTCTTCACTGCCTCGTGGAAGACAGCTGCCGTTCAGTCGAGGGTTCGAAGGTTGTAATTGATCGGCGCAGACACGCATATCCTAGTTATGCCCGCAATATCATCGAAGCTTGCCGCCCGGTTGAAGGAGGTGACCGCGTCTTGAGAGTCCGGATCAGGAAGTATTTCACCATAGTTCAGATGCCCTTCATGTGGTTTTACATAATCACCTTGGGGTTAATTACGGTTAATGCGATCTGAGAGAGCTAGGCTTTTCAAATATGCTAGATAGGTCCCATTAGTTGAATAGCAACTCTCCGCAGGTGTACAAGAAGAACAACACCTGTAACTATCTGTTCCATAAGGTATGCTAGGCATGCCTCTTTTATCACTAGTTAAAACTGACCCCACTGACATAAGTGTTACTTCACTTGGCATTATGGAGGTAAAATTAACCTTTAAAAGAGAAATGCATTTGTCATGCATGGGCGCCTCCAATAAAGATTAGAAGGCTGATTGGCATTTAACCTCTAACTCTTCAGGGTCGATAACGGATATATCCGTATGTATGCTTGTTTCATTTCCCGATGGTAGCGGATATATCCATGCACATGCAAGTTTCACTTCCTGATGATAGCGGATATATCTGTGTGCCAAGATCGCAACTTGGAAGACACACACACAAAAGCTTTGCTAGAACTCACATGTTGACATCTAACGGCCAGCAAGGCTGTATCTCCACTAGAATAGCTCCACACTCGCTGAAAAATACAGAAGTTTATAGTGGTAAGCGTATTCATTGAAATGGCGAGATGCATAATGCCTAGCGTCTTTGTCTTTGGCAAAAGGCAAAAAGCAAAAGGTTAAAAAATAGGAGAGTAGTTACAGTGTATGGTTAGCTCTAGCGAAGGCAACAAATGATTTCATATATAAAGTGGAGGTGCTCTGAGAGAGAATCATTACCTGCCATATTGAAGACTGAGGCACTGGCTAGCTAAGAGCTAAAGTGACTGCTTTGGCCTAAACGTTAGTGAAGTAGATGAGCAATTAAGTACAACGAGAGTTTTGTTTGCTTTTATCGTTGCTAGGCTAGTAGCATAGCAACAGTTACCCTCAAGCCATGAAGAAAGCACCCTTGACTCTTGCTGTTCACATACTTCAAATAAAAACCACCCATTCATGTGTGTCGCATTATTTTAATTGTCGCCCCTGAAGAGTTGCTGTCGTCATGGTGATTACCCCAAAATGAGGAAGCTTTTTAACACACACTTGAAAATGCAATTTGCTTGATGGAGATATATGTTAGTTATCCATTCAAAATCTTCACTGCGGCCAGGGAGAAAAATCTGATGGGTTTCTAGTAAGTAATGTATTATATCAAGCTATCAACGAGCTTTCAGTTGAATGCTATGTGCAATGACTTCCTCGATATGAACTTAGATGCTCTCGCCTTCACCAGGAACAATTCCTGACGGAAGTATGTGCTGCTCTCGCAGACAGCCAGGATAGGAATACAGGCTACGTGGTAGGCATGTGAAGGATGACTGACCGCACACACGGCTGGCCGACTAATTAAAATTGAGTTATTAGGGTGCTTATATATGGGTTTTAGAATAGTGGAAAGTTTGCCTATTAAATTCTTACGACATTAGGAATAGTTATACGGGCTGGCCGACTAATTAAAATTGAAACATAATAGTCTTGATACAAGATAAATGTGCCGATGATGGAGAGCATGCTGAACACAAGCAGATCAACAGTAAAATGTTTAGAACAAAATGTTTGAAGTTCTTGTCAGTTTCTGCCTGGTCTTCTCCTCTAGTACTCTTGACAGTTTCATCAGACAGCAAGTACTGCCTTATGACGTTACACAAACTAGCATGCTTCCCATCGTCAGGGGCAGCTGCTTCCAAGGAGTCTTAAGCAACTGTCTTGGCCATGTTTCACACATACTTGCGAGCCCACTGTGTTGCAGGACATCCAGTCGCATGGCAGTGATAAGTTGGACGTCTACAAAGAACACGCAAAAATAAAAATGGAGGCAAAAATCTTGTCAGTGCTTCATCTTGCCACACCACGTCTTACATTCACATCTAGTGCTCCTTCCATAATATTGAGACAGATCATGCACAATTAAAGGGTTGGGTGCGAGCAATTAGAATATTGCGGCTGACTGCATACAGTTAAGGGTTAAGATGTGGTGAATTAGAATATTGCGACCGATTGCACACAGTTTGAGGGTTAAGGTGTGAGCAATTAGAACATTGCGATAGACTGCGCACAGAGGGTTAAGGTGTGAGCAATTAGAACATTGCGATAGCCTGCGCACAGTTAGAGGATTAAGGTGTGAACAATTAGAAGCTGCATATTTTTTTCTCTCGCTTTAATTTTTTATCATGGCTGAAACTAAAAAAAAAATATTAAATTTTTTATATTTTTAATCCTGATCTTTTGTTTACACACTTTGAGTGAAGTTAAAATGCCTTCAGTTTGTATCGTCAGCATACAAGTGCTAATTGTCACGATGCTAATTGTCACGAGGATACGTTGGCCGCATACAACATGGAAGGTCTGTCCAACCATGGGCAATAGTTTCACCATCGGGCCATGGAGATGCCAGATAGCATGAGCAACAAGGTCGATTTTGTACTCCGTGTTGACATTGGGAAGAGTTTGAGATCTAGAGTACTAATGGTTGATAATGGGGTAGTTACAGTACCCCTCACTTTTCTTACCAATTATCAGTGTGATGGCTGATAATGGGGTAGTTACAGTACCCCTCACTTTGCTTAACAATTATCAGTGTGATGGCTGATAATGGGGTAGTTACAGTACCCCTCACTTTGCTTTCCAATTATCAGTGTGATGGCTGATAATGGGGTAGTTACAGTACCCCTCACTTTGCTTTCCAATTATCAGTGTGATGGTTGATAATGGGGTAGTTAACAGTACCCCTCACTTTGCTTAACAATTATCAGTGTGCTGTAGCAAAACAATATTGACTGAGATATATATATATATATACTGTTGGATATGAGTATTCATTTTCTCCACGTGTGTTTATTCTGGATTGAAGATACAGAAGCACACTTTTGGAGACATTTGAAGAACAACCTAAAGATCTCTATTGTTATAATGTGGGGAGGAGTTGGCTGGGAGGAAAAGTTGGCTGGGAGAAAAAATTAATCCTAGTTTTCTGCGTCAGAACTTGCCACGACCAGGTTAATGATTGCTGGAGGTTGTTATCAATGACTCGTGCATGAAGTGTAGAGCAACTGTCTGCTTTAGCCTTGAAAATCCACAGAAGGAGCTAAAACACTGCCACAATGGCGGCAATCTAGCACGACCGAGCTCCTTCAAGTCTCCATCAATCGCAGATGGCAAGTCTTCAGGGAGAAGACCTTTCGTGCCACACTCCCTTAGTCTTCTTACAAACAGAATATGTCTTTGTGTACGGTTATGGAGTACTGCGCGACACAAGTTGACGTAGAAGTCAGCTAGCTAGTCGCACGGCTGCTTAGTGGCAAGCACATTATTTCCTGTCCCACCTATGCCGCGCCCAATATCTAAACTGCATATTAAAAAACTGGGGGGGGGGGAGGAGAGGGCATTTTCATGAATATTCATGTCCAACAATCCACTTAAAGTCAAGTGTTCCTTTGTTTTAACCTGGCAGGCCTGAGACGAAGGTATATACTTCCAAGTGCCCCCCCCCCCCCCCCCCCCCCACCTCGCACATCATGTCCAGTACTGCCTAAAGCTTTCCTAGGGTATCTTGGGACTCCCCTGGGAGTTTGATTATGACCGGATGCTTGGGACTCCCGGGATGGTCTGTGGTGAGGGTGACTGGCTGTACGTCATGAATGCCAGAATTAGGATAAAGCTAGGGATGTAGATACAGATAGGAATATTCTAGGACTAGGGTTATTCTAGGGCATGGTTAGGGATAGGGTTAGAGATATTTCAGGGTTAAGTATAAGGCTAGGGTTATTCTAGGGCATGGATAGGGATAGGGCTAAAAGTATTCTAGAGCTATCTATAGGGACAGGGCTAGAGATATTCTAGAGCTATGTATAGAGACAGGGCTAGAGATATTCTAGAGCTATGTATAGAGACAGGGCTAGAGATATTCTAGAGCTATGTATAGGGACAGGGCTAGAGATATTCTAGAGCTATGTATAGAGACAGGGCTAGAGATATTCTAGAGCTATGTATAGAGACAGGGCTAGAGATATTCTATAGCTTGTATAGAGACAGGGCTAGAGATATTCTAGAGCTATGTATAGGGACAGGGCTAGAGATATTCTAGAGCTATGTATAGAGACAGGGCTAGAGATATTCTAGAGCTATGTATAGAGACAGGGCTAGAGATATTCTATAGCTTGTATAGGGACAGGGCTAGAGATATTCTAGAGCTATGTATAGAGACAGGGCTAGAGATATTCTAGGGCTATGTATAGAGACAGGGCTAGAGATATTCTAGAGCTATGTATAGAGACAGGGCTAGAGATATTCTAGAGCTATGTATAGAGACAGGGCTAGAGATATTCTAGAGCTATGTATAGGGACAGGGCTAGAGATATTCTAGAGCTATGTATAGAGACAGGGCTAGAGATATTCTAGAGCTATGTATAGGAACAGGGCTAGAGATATTCTAGAGCTATGTATAGAGACAGGGCTAGAGATATTCTAGGGCTATGTATAGGGACAGGGCTAGAGATATTCTAGAGCTATGTATAGAGACAGGGCTAGAGATATTCTAGAGCTATGTATAGAGACAGGGCTAGAGATATTCTAGAGCTATGTATAGAGACAGGGCTAGAGATATTCTAGAGCTATGTATAGAGACAGGGCTAGAGATATTCTAGAGCTATGTATAGAGACAGGGCTAGAGATATTCTAGAGCTATGTATAGAGACAGGGCTAGAGATATTCTAGAGCTATGTATAGGGACAGAGCTAGAGATATTCTAGGGCTATGTATATATGTGCTTTCCACTGGCATTAGAGCGAAGTAGAAGCCCAGCAATGGAGCCAAGTAAATGGTGTGCAGGAAGTCCTCAAGTGTCCTATTTTTACAGCAGCCAGACTTCAGAAGTTACGCAGAATGAGAGGCAGGGCATCCTGTCTGCTTCAAGTGAACCCCTCCCCCTTGCTACTTGTCATCATCTCCCTGACAACTACTTGCTTGGTGACAGCCAGGCAGTCCAAGCAAGTCGAACACAAAATTTATAATTCCTGCGTCTGCCCACGGGATTGCGAGTGGGTGGGCATTGAGTGGGCTATGAGCATGAGCAGAATTTAGTTGGACTCTTGACCACAGCGTATGTATGTAGATGAGGGGGAGGGGCAGGATATGGAAGTGCTAGGTTTGTTGTTAATTTTTTGTCAATATTGACATGGAGGGTCATGTTAATTTTTTTTGCTTACTCCCATATATGCACCCCTGGATGTAATCATTGTGTCATGATGGGATTTAGAAGTGCCAATGATGCAGTATCCCTCCTCCTTGTTCTCCTCCTGCTGCCACCACTCTCCCCCCCCTCCCCCACACACCCTCCACACACACCCTCCACACACACCCTCCACACACACACACGTTTTAAAACTAGATGAGGATTTATGATCTTACTAAGCAGAGCTGTAAACATGTGTGATGAAGCGTGATGTTTGCAAGTTGGTGAGATCCTGTGGACTCCCTTGGTGTGATCCTGTGGACTCCCTTGGTGTGATCTTGTGGACTCCCTTGGTGTGATTGTGTGGACTCCCTTGGTGTGATCCTGTGGGTTCCCTTGGTGTGATCATGTGGACTCCCTTGGTGTGATCCTGTGGACTCCCTTGGTGTGATCCTGTGGACTCCCTTGTGTGATTGTATTGACTCCCTTAATGTGATCTTGTGGACTACCTTGGTGCGGGATCCCTTGGGTGTACAAGTTTGTTTCATCCTTGACTCTGCTCCCTCTCTCTCTTGCACTGCTTTCGAGTGTATTTCAAGGGTACCTCCGGTCCCGTTCTACTCCTGCTTCATGGTGGAGGACACTCAGCACTTTCATGGGCAGTATTCGCTGTGAGTGCCACTAATTATAACAGTTGGGAGCTTTCCACAGTACTCTGAACCTGTAGAATATTCAGGTTAACCCATTAATTATCATATGAGCATTATAAGCGCCTAATGCTCAAAAGCCTAATGCTCAAAAAAAATTATTAGTGATTGTGTGTTTGTTAAACATCAGATTTTTTGATTTTTCCCCATTCCCATGTCCAGTGGACCTCTCTATCGATATAAAGTAGTCCTAAAGCTTTACTTCTTGAGGAGGCGAGAAGGCTAAATGAAAGGGTTTTTATTTTTGAAGGAAGACAACTGTCGCCATGGCCCCTTCCTGTCTTGAACCCCTTCTCCGGAGGAAAGCTGCAGGGGCATCCATGCTTACCTGGAACAGCTCCGAGTGCCTTTGCTCTCGGGAAAGGATCTGCTCCAGGACGGATTTCATTGAATTTCATTGCTGCGAGTTTTGTTCTTTGTTTTGCTTAATGGAGCCGACTCTTATATACCAATTCTTATACCAAACTGCAGCTTGTTATGTTTGCAGTTAATAGTTATTTTTGATGTAGACGATTGTAGCAATAAATACAGGAGTTTTAAAAAGTAGACAAGTAAAGTCAGCGTCAGTCGGTTAAAGTTAAAAGGGAGATACAAGCATAATTTGTTAGGCACTTTATAAAAAAAACCTGTGGTTACCACTTTATAGCTCCATAGATCCTGCACACTTCATGGTGTGGACTGTGGACTTGATATATAGCTCAAAAGATAGGTCTCTCTGTGTGCTCTCTTTTGATACTAAAACATTTCCCTTGAGTATAACTATACCTAAGTTATCAAAACGCCTGATTTTGCAACAAGTCTAATTACAGATTGTCACATGCTAGATAGCTGAAATTAGCACGAGTGGCTAAAGGAAGCCTTGCTGCATACAAGTGGTTTCATTAGGTGCTAAAACTTTGAGTACGTGTCCATGCGCGCGCCTCGGTTAAAAATCAATTTCCTAACATTAATTTTCCAACTGGCTTGACCAATTTACATTTTAGCGCCTAATGAAAACACTCATTGAATGCAGTAGGGCCTTCTCGAGCCACTGGTGCTAATTTCAGCATCTAGCACTTGACAAACTGGAGTTGTTGCAAGATCAGGCACTCAGGTTTTGAGGTTCCCTCCACTTTAGCAGTAACTTGGGTGAAGTTATACCTATGAAAAATATTTTAGTATCAAGAGAGAGCACACAGAGAGACCTATCTTTTGAGCTATATATCAAGTCCATACCATGAAGTGTGCAGAATGTATGTAGCTATAAAGTGGTAACCACAAGTTTATTTAGCACCTACTAGTTTATGCTTGTATCTCAATGCACGCATAAATATAGAAACATCTGTTGTTGTTGTCCCCAAGTTGGCTGGAAAAGATTATCAGTCTGTTTATCTGTTTATATTTGATGTTAAAGGAATGTACTCCAATGGGTTAAAACAAAATGTAGTCAATGCACTAATTGTGGGCTAGGTCTAAGGCTCCGGGCTCAAATATTTCGGCTGCATCTTTATATAGAGCCGTGTCTGATTCATTTCAAAGATCGATTTCCAAGCGTCGTATTTTCTTACGATTTTTATGTTGTTTTGTTCCTGTGTCACTTTCAGCAACCTCCCAAGTTTTAAGTGTTTTCTCTCTTTGTGTCCATGTAAGGAATTTAAATAGGAGATCCTTGCATAATTTGTGGGCATCAAACTTATAAAAAACAAGACACACGTGGTGGAAACAAAGGAGTGGTGGCTATTGGTGTAGCAATAAACACTGACCAAACACAGTGGCCCTCCCTCCACTTGAGGAGACCACCATGGAAGCGTGCTGCATGTTTGGAAATCCTCACCCCCCCCTTCTCCTTCCCTTTTTGAGGCACTTGAGTATCAACAGCAAAGGAATGTTTCAATCTGTCGAGTAGCTATATATAGTGACCCTGGAGATTATGCCTTGGCCCCTGCTAATATAATTGGCCGCAGTGCTGTGAGGCTGACGGGGTATATATATGATAGGTACAGCTATGACTTCTTTTTTCCCTTTCAAAAATAACTGTTGACATCACTAGAACGCAAATATTTTAAACATGTAGGTGTAGGAATCGGGGCAAGAAAACAAAGCTGAAGTGTGCAACTGCTTCACGCTGTGTTGGCAGCAGAACTTGCAACAACAAAATATCTGTCCAAAAGTTTCTCCTTTTATCAAGAACGAAGGGATTTGTAGTGGTTCCTGGAAAATATAGGACTTATGTAGTCTTCCTCAGCAGAAAGGCTTCCTGAAACATTGGCTATAGAGTTGTGTAGTGTCTATGCATTAACTGTAGAGATGTGCAGTGTCTATGCATTAGCTGTAGAGATGTGCAGTGTCTATACATTAGATGTAGAGATGTGCAGTGTCTATGCATTAGATGTAGAGATGTGCAGTGTCTATGCATTAGATGTAGAGATGTGCAGTGTCTATGCATTAGATGTAGAGATGTGCAGTGTCTATGCATTAGATGTAGAGATGTGCAGTGTCTATACATTAGATGTAGAGATGTGCAGTGTCTATACATTAGATGTAGAGATGTGCAGTGTCTATGCATTAGATGTAGAGATGTGCAGTGTCTATGCATTAGATGTAGAGATGTGCAGTGTCTATACATTAGATGTAGAGATGTGCAGTGTCTATGCATTAGATGTAGAGATGTGCAGTGTCTATGCATTAGATGTAGAGATGTGCAGTGTCTATGCATTAGATGTAGAGATGTGCAGTGTCTATGCATTAGATGTAGAGATGTGCAGTGTCTATGCATTAGATGTAGAGATGTGCAGTGTCTATGCATTAGATGTAGAGATGTGCAGTGTCTATGCATTAGATGTAGAGATGTGCAGTGTCTATGCATTAGATGTAGAGATGTGCAGTGTCTATGCATTAGATGTAGAGATGTGCAGTGTCTATGCATTAGATGTAGAGATGTGCAGTGTCTATACATTAGATGTAGAGATGTGCAGTGTCTATGCATTAGATGTAGAGATGTGCAGTGTCTATACATTAGATGTAGAGATGTGCAGTGTCTATGCATTAGATGTAGAGATGTGCAGTGTCTATGCATTAGATGTAGAGATGTGCAGTGTCTATACATTAGATGTAGAGATGTGCAGTGTCTATGCATTAGATGTAGAGATGTGCAGTGTCTATGCATTAGATGTAGAGATGTGCAGTGTCTATGCATTAGATGTAGAGATGTACAGTGTCTATGCATTAGATGTAGAGATGTGCAGTGTCTATACATTAGATGTAGAGATGTGCAGTGTCTATACATTAGATGTAGAGATGTGCAGTGTCTATGCATTAGATGTAGAGATGTGCAGTGTCTATGCATTAGCTGTAGAGATGTGCAGTGTCTATGCATTAGATGTAGAGATGTGCAGTGTCTATGCATTAGATGTAGAGATGTGCAGTGTCTATGCATTAGATGTAGAGATGTGCAGTGTCTATGCATTAGATGTAGAGATGTGCAGTGTCTATGCATTAGATGTAGAGATGTGCAGTGTCTATACATTAGATGTAGAGATGTGCAGTGTCTATGCATTAGATGTAGAGATGTGCAGTGTCTATGCATTAGATGTAGAGATGTGCAGTGTCTATGCATTAGATGTAGAGATGTGCAGTGTCTATACATTAGATGTAGAGATGTGCAGTGTCTATGCATTAGATGTAGAGATGTGCAGTGTCTATGCATTAGCTGTAGAGATGTGCAGTGTCTATGCATTAGATGTAGAGATGTGCAGTGTCTATGCATTAGATGTAGAGATGTGCAGTGTCTATGCATTAGATGTAGAGATGTGCAGTGTCTATGCATTAGATGTAGAGATGTGCAGTGTCTATGCATTAGATGTAGAGATGTGCAGTGTCTATACATTAGATGTAGAGATGTGCAGTGTCTATACATTAGATGTAGAGATGTGCAGTGTCTATGCATTAGATGTAGAGATGTGCAGTGTCTATGCATTAGATGTAGAGATGTGCAGTGTCTATGCATTAGATGTAGAGATGTGCAGTGTCTATGCATTAGATGTAGAGATGTGCAGTGTCTATGCATTAGATGTAGAGATGTGCAGTGTCTATGCATTAGATGTAGAGATGTGCAGTGTCTATGCATTAGATGTAGAGATGTGCAGTGTCTATGCATTAGATGTAGAGATGTGCAGTGTCTATGCATTAGATGTAGAGATGTGCAGTGTCTATGCATTAGATGTAGAGATGTGCAGTGTCTATGCATTAGATGTAGAGATGTGCAGTGTCTATGCATTAGATGTAGAGATGTGCAGTGTCTATGCATTAGATGTAGAGATGTGCAGTGTCTATGCATTAGATGTAGAGATGTGCAGTGTCTATGCATTAGATGTAGAGATGTGCAGTGTCTATGCATTAGATGTAGAGATGTGCAGTGTCTATGCATTAGATGTAGAGATGTGCAGTGTCTATGCATTAGATGTAGAGATGTGCAGTGTCTATGCATTAGATGTAGAGATGTGCAGTGTCTATGCATTAGATGTAGAGATGTGCAGTGTCTATGCATTAGATGTAGAGATGTGCAGTGTCTATACATTAGATGTAGAGATGTGCAGTGTCTATGCATTAGATGTAGAGATGTGCAGTGTCTATACATTAGCTGTAGAGATGTGCAGTGTCTATACATTAGATGTAGAGATGTGCAGTGTCTATACATTAGATGTAGAGATGTGCAGTGTCTATGCATTAGATGTAGAGATGTGCAGTGTCTATGCATTAGATGTAGAGATGTGCAGTGTCTATACATTAGATGTAGAGATGTGCAGTGTCTATGCATTAGATGTAGAGATGTGCAGTGTCTATGCATTAGATGTAGAGATGTGCAGTGTCTATGCATTAGATGTAGAGATGTGCAGTGTCTATGCATTAGATGTAGAGATGTGCAGTGTCTATGCATTAGATGTAGAGATGTGCAGTGTCTATGCATTAGATGTAGAGATGTGCAGTGTCTATGCATTAGATGTAGAGATGTGCAGTGTCTATACATTAGATGTAGAGATGTGCAGTGTCTATACATTAGATGTAGAGATGTGCAGTGTCTATACATTAGATGTAGAGATGTGCAGTGTCTATACATTAGCTGTAGAGATGTGCAGTGTCTATGCATTAGATGTAGAGATGTGCAGTGTCTATGCATTAGATGTAGAGATGTGCAGTGTCTATGCATTAGATGTAGAGATGTGCAGTGTCTATGCATTAGATGTAGAGATGTGCAGTGTCTATGCATTAGATGTAGAGATGTGCAGTGTCTATGCATTAGATGTAGAGATGTGCAGTGTCTATGCATTAGATGTAGAGATGTGCAGTGTCTATGCATTAGATGTAGAGATGTGCAGTGTCTATGCATTAGATGTAGAGATGTGCAGTGTCTATGCATTAGATGTAGAGATGTGCAGTGTCTATGCATTAGATGTAGAGATGTGCAGTGTCTATGCATTAGATGTAGAGATGTGCAGTGTCTATGCATTAGATGTAGAGATGTGCAGTGTCTATACATTAGATGTAGAGATGTGCAGTGTCTATGCATTAGATGTAGAGATGTGCAGTGTCTATGCATTAGATGTAGAGATGTGCAGTGTCTATGCATTAGATGTAGAGATGTGCAGTGTCTATGCATTAGATGTAGAGATGTGCAGTGTCTATGCATTAGATGTAGAGATGTGCAGTGTCTATGCATTAGATGTAGAGATGTGCAGTGTCTATGCATTAGATGTAGAGATGTGCAGTGTCTATACATTAGATGTAGAGATGTCAGTGTCTATACATTAGATGTAGAGATGTGCAGTGTCTATGCATTAGATGTAGAGATGTGCAGTGTCTATGCATTAGATGTAGAGATGTGCAGTGTCTATACATTAGATGTAGAGATGTGCAGTGTCTATACATTAGATGTAGAGATGTGCAGTGTCTATGCATTAGATGTAGAGATGTGCAGTGTCTATGCATTAGATGTAGAGATGTGCAGTGTCTATGCATTAGATGTAGAGATTGTAGAGATGTGCAGTGTCTATACATTAGATGTAGAGATGTGCAGTGTCTATGCATTAGATGTAGAGATGTGCAGTGTCTATGCATTAGATGTAGAGATGTGCAGTGTCTATACATTAGATGTAGAGATGTGCAGTGTCTATGCATTAGATGTAGAGATGTGCAGTGTCTATACATTAGATGTAGAGATGTGCAGTGTCTATGCATTAGATGTAGAGATGTGCAGTGTCTATGCATTAGATGTAGAGATGTGCAGTGTCTATGCATTAGATGTAGAGATGTGCAGTGTCTATGCATTAGATGTAGAGATGTGCAGTGTCTATGCATTAGATGTAGAGATGTGCAGTGTCTATGCATTAGATGTAGAGATGTGCAGTGTCTATGCATTAGATGTAGAGATGTGCAGTGTCTATGCATTAGATGTAGAGATGTGCAGTGTCTATGCATTAGATGTAGAGATGTGCAGTGTCTATGCATTAGATGTAGAGATGTGCAGTGTCTATGCATTAGATGTAGAGATGTGCAGTGTCTATGCATTAGATGTAGAGATGTGCAGTGTCTATGCATTAGATGTAGAGATGTGCAGTGTCTATGCATTAGATGTAGAGATGTGCAGTGTCTATGCATTAGATGTAGAGATGTGCAGTGTCTATGCATTAGATGTAGAGATGTGCAGTGTCTATGCATTAGATGTAGAGATGTGCAGTGTCTATGCATTAGATGTAGAGATGTGCAGTGTCTATGCATTAGATGTAGAGATGTGCAGTGTCTATGCATTAGATGTAGAGATGTGCAGTGTCTATGCATTAGATGTAGAGATGTGCAGTGTCTATGCATTAGATGTAGAGATGTGCAGTGTCTATGCATTAGATGTAGAGATGTGCAGTGTCTATGCATTAGATGTAGAGATGTGCAGTGTCTATGCATTAGATGTAGAGATGTGCAGTGTCTATGCATTAGATGTAGAGATGTGCAGTGTCTATGCATTAGATGTAGAGATGTGCAGTGTCTATGCATTAGATGTAGAGATGTGCAGTGTCTATGCATTAGATGTAGAGATGTGCAGTGTCTATGCATTAGATGTAGAGATGTGCAGTGTCTATGCATTAGATGTAGAGATGTGCAGTGTCTATGCATTAGATGTAGAGATGTGCAGTGTCTATGCATTAGATGTAGAGATGTGCAGTGTCTATGCATTAGATGTAGAGATGTGCAGTGTCTATGCATTAGATGTAGAGATGTGCAGTGTCTATGCATTAGATGTAGAGATGTGCAGTGTCTATGCATTAGATGTAGAGATGTGCAGTGTCTATGCATTAGATGTAGAGATGTGCAGAGTGTCTATGCATTAGATGTAGAGATGTGCAGTGTCTATGCATTAGATGTAGAGATGTGCAGTGTCTATGCATTAGATGTAGAGATGTGCAGTGTCTATGCATTAGATGTAGAGATGTGCAGTGTCTATGCATTAGATGTAGAGATGTGCAGTGTCTATGCATTAGATGTAGAGATGTGCAGTGTCTATGCATTAGATGTAGAGATGTGCAGTGTCTATGCATTAGATGTAGAGATGTGCAGTGTCTATGCATTAGATGTAGAGATGTGCAGTGTCTATGCATTAGATGTAGAGATGTGCAGTGTCTATGCATTAGATGTAGAGATGTGCAGTGTCTATGCATTAGATGTAGAGATGTGCAGTGTCTATGCATTAGATGTAGAGATGTGCAGTGTCTATGCATTAGATGTAGAGATGTGCAGTGTCTATGCATTAGATGTAGAGATGTGCAGTGTCTATGCATTAGATGTAGAGATGTGCAGTGTCTATGCATTAGATGTAGAGATGTGCAGTGTCTATGCATTAGATGTAGAGATGTGCAGTGTCTATGCATTAGATGTAGAGATGTGCAGTGTCTATGCATTAGATGTAGAGATGTGCAGTGTCTATGCATTAGATGTAGAGATGTGCAGTGTCTATGCATTAGATGTAGAGATGTGCAGTGTCTATGCATTAGATGTAGAGATGTGCAGTGTCTATGCATTAGATGTAGAGATGTGCAGTGTCTATGCATTAGATGTAGAGATGTGCAGTGTCTATGCATTAGATGTAGAGATGTGCAGTGTCTATGCATTAGATGTAGAGATGTGCAGTGTCTATGCATTAGATGTAGAGATGTGCAGTGTCTATGCATTAGATGTAGAGATGTGCAGTGTCTATGCATTAGATGTAGAGATGTGCAGTGTCTATGCATTAGATGTAGAGATGTGCAGTGTCTATGCATTAGATGTAGAGATGTGCAGTGTCTATGCATTAGATGTAGAGATGTGCAGTGTCTATGCATTAGATGTAGAGATGTGCAGTGTCTATGCATTAGATGTAGAGATGTGCAGTGTCTATGCATTAGATGTAGAGATGTGCAGTGTCTATGCATTAGATGTAGAGATGTGCAGTGTCTATGCATTAGATGTAGAGATGTGCAGTGTCTATGCATTAGATGTAGAGATGTGCAGTGTCTATGCATTAGATGTAGAGATGTGCAGTGTCTATGCATTAGATGTAGAGATGTGCAGTGTCTATGCATTAGATGTAGAGATGTGCAGTGTCTATGCATTAGATGTAGAGATGTGCAGTGTCTATGCATTAGATGTAGAGATGTGCAGTGTCTATGCATTAGATGTAGAGATGTGCAGTGTCTATGCATTAGATGTAGAGATGTGCAGTGTCTATACATTAGATGTAGAGATGTGCAGTGTCTATGCATTAGATGTAGAGATGTGCAGTGTCTATGCATTAGATGTAGAGATGTGCAGTGTCTATGCATTAGATGTAGAGATGTGCAGTGTCTATGCATTAGATGTAGAGATGTGCAGTGTCTATGCATTAGATGTTAGAGATGTGCAGTGTCTATGCATTAGATGTAGAGATGTGCAGTGTCTATGCATTAGATGTAGAGATGTGCAGTGTCTATGCATTAGATGTAGAGATGTGCAGTGTCTATGCATTAGATGTAGAGATGTGCAGTGTCTATGCATTAGATGTAGAGATGTGCAGTGTCTATGCATTAGATGTAGAGATGTGCAGTGTCTATGCATTAGATGTAGAGATGTGCAGTGTCTATGCATTAGATGTAGAGATGTGCAGTGTCTATGCATTAGATGTAGAGATGTGCAGTGTCTATGCATTAGATGTAGAGATGTGCAGTGTCTATGCATTAGATGTAGAGATGTGCAGTGTCTATGCATTAGATGTAGAGATGTGCAGTGTCTATGCATTAGATGTAGAGATGTGCAGTGTCTATGCATTAGATGTAGAGATGTGCAGTGTCTATGACATTAGATGTAGAGATGTGCAGTGTCTATGCATTAGATGTAGAGATGTGCAGTGTCTATGCATTAGATGTAGAGATGTGCAGTGTCTATGCATTAGATGTAGAGATGTGCAGTGTCTATGCATTAGATGTAGAGATGTGCAGTGTCTATGCATTAGATGTAGAGATGTGCAGTGTCTATGCATTAGATGTAGAGATGTGCAGTGTCTATGCATTAGATGTAGAGATGTGCAGTGTCTATGCATTAGATGTAGAGATGTGCAGTGTCTATGCATTAGATGTAGAGATGTGCAGTGTCTATGCATTAGATGTAGAGATGTGCAGTGTCTATGCATTAGATGTAGAGATGTGCAGTGTCTATGCATTAGATGTAGAGATGTGCAGTGTCTATGCATTAGATGTAGAGATGTGCAGTGTCTATGCATTAGATGTAGAGATGTGCAGTGTCTATGCATTAGATGTAGAGATGTGCAGTGTCTATGCATTAGATGTAGAGATGTGCAGTGTCTATGCATTAGATGTAGAGATGTGCAGTGTCTATGCATTAGATGTAGAGATGTGCAGTGTCTATGCATTAGATGTAGAGATGTGCAGTGTCTATGCATTAGATGTAGAGATGTGCAGTGTCTATGCATTAGATGTAGAGATGTGCAGTGTCTATGCATTAGATGTAGAGATGTGCAGTGTCTATGCATTAGATGTAGAGATGTGCAGTGTCTATACATTAGATGTAGAGATGTGCAGTGTCTATGCATTAGATGTAGAGATGTGCAGTGTCTATGCATTAGATGTAGAGATGTGCAGTGTCTATGCATTAGATGTAGAGATGTGCAGTGTCTATGCATTAGATGTAGAGATGTGCAGTGTCTATGCATTAGATGTAGAGATGTGCAGTGTCTATGCATTAGATGTAGAGATGTGCAGTGTCTATGCATTAGATGTAGAGATGTGCAGTGTCTATGCATTAGATGTAGAGATGTGCAGTGTCTATGCATTAGATGTAGAGATGTGCAGTGTCTATGCATTAGATGTAGAGATGTGCAGTGTCTATGCATTAGATGTAGAGATGTGCAGTGTCTATGCATTAGATGTAGAGATGTGCA